>JBBPBX010078303.1:0-16655 GCA_038048925.1 Garcialebias charrua | reverse complement strand
AAACACACACACATGCACCCCCCCCCCCACACACACACACACACACACACACACACACGCACACCGTCTGCTGCTTTTTAAAACATATTTATTTTTGATTTGATCTCCAACAGAATGTGTTAATCATCTCAGTGAGGTCCGGTCACAGTCCAGCAGCTGTTTGGGTCCAAAGTGTGACTCAGAGTCACACTAACAGCTTTACAACATACGGAGCATTGTGTAATGTGAAACATGTCAAAACCTGTTAAAATTAATTATCAATTATCTCTGATACATCACACCTGGCTTTATTCAGCTTCTGTTTTCATGACTTCCATTAAAACCACAAGAAGTTTTATTTTAGTTCTGTTTATGAAAAGTCCAGTTCATGTGAGCTCAGAAGCCTTCATCCTGCGCCCTGGATCCCTTCCCCTCGTCTCTCATAAAATCCAATCACTCTGCAATTAGCCCATTAATCACACAAATAATAAATCAGTCTCTACAATCTGGTCATGTTCCACTACCTCTAAAAACTGCCATCATTAAGCCTCTTCTGAAAAAATCTAATTTGGATCCCGACATTTTTTCTAATTACCGCCCAATTTCCCACCTCCCATTTCTGTCTAAAGTGCTGAAAAAAGCAGTATTCATGCTTAAGTATGAACAAAAACCTTCTAATTTTGATTTTATGTGCAATACATTAAAAAATATCCATTACTTTAAAAACCTTCTAATTTTGATTTTATGTGCAATACATTAAAAAATATCCATTACTTTACCTATCACAACCTTGGAGGTTTAGAACCCAGGATACAGACTGGGCACCAAGGGAGAGACAAGGAGGATCGGGTGGGAGTGGGCGGGGCATGATTAGGAAACTGAACTGAAGACAGGTAAACTCAAGTAATAGAACTCAAACACAAAGATCACAAAACACAGAGAATAATAATAATAATAAACTTTATTTGTATAGCACCTTCCCACAATGCCTTGCACTGACCAAGGTGCTTAACAAGACAGAAAAGTTAAAACAGAAACAAGGGAACATAAATCAAATAAACTATGAAGAACCCAGAGTTCTTATACCTTTATGCAGCCTCAACAGGTGCATGGGCATTGGGTCAGGCCTCGACTCATGACATATTCAGATTAAGAGTGTGCCTGAAAAGTGGGATGTTTGCTGGTTGCAGAAGAATGTGATCAATGACAAGATTCCATATTTGCTTCAGCATGACTCATAACATGTAAACAGGGTTTAAGCCAGATTTAGTCAACTAAACTAAGAACATTTTGCCATTTTGGCAATGACTGGGGTGGTGGTTCCCCTATTCAAAAAGGGGGACCGTAGGGTGTGTTCCAACTATAGGGGGATCACACTCTTAAGCCTCCCTGGTAAGGTCTATTCAGGGGTTCTAGAGAGGAGGGTCCGTCGGATAGTCGAACCTCGGATTCAGGAGGAGCAGTGTGGTTTTCGTGCTGGTCGTGGAACACTGGACCAGCTCTACACCCTCAGCAGGGTCCTGGAGGGCGCGTGGGAGTTTGCCCAACCAGTTTACATGTGCTTTGTGGACTTGGAAAAGGCATTCGACCGCGTCCCTCGGGGGGTTCTGTGGGGGGTACTCCGGGAGTATGGGGTACCAGGCCCATTGATATGGGCTGTTAGGTCCCTGTACGACCGGTGTCAGAGCTTGGTCCGCATTGCCGGCAGTAAGTCAGGCTCGTTTCCAGTGAGAGTTGGACTCCGCCAAGGTTGCCCTTTGTCACCGATTCTGTTCATAACTTTTATGGACAGAATTTCTAGGCGCAGCCAAGGTGTTGAGAGGATCCGTTTTGGTGGCCTTAGAATCGCTTCTCTGTTTTTTGCAGATGATGTGGTCCTATTGGCTTCATCAGATCGTGATCTACAGCTTTCACTGGAGCGGTTTGCAGCCGAGTGTGATGCGGCCAGGATGAGGATCAGTTCCTCCAAATCCGAGGCCATGGTCTTGAGCCGGAAAAGGGTAGCATGCCCTCTCTGGGTCGGGGAGGAGGTCCTGCCCCAAGTGGAGGAGTTTAAGTATCTCAGGGTCTTGTTCACGAATGAGGTAAAACTGGAGCGTGAGATCGATAGGCGGATAGGTGCAGCATCTGCAGTGAAGCGGGCGCTGTACCGGTCTGTCGTGGTGAAGAGAGAGCTGAGTCGAAAGGCAAAGCTCTCAATTTACCGATCGATCTACGTTCCTACCCTCATCTATGGTCATGAGCTTTGGGTTGTGACCGAAAGAACGAGATCTCGGATACAAGCGGCTGAAATGAGTTTTCTCCGCAGGGTGTCTGGACTCTCCCTTAGAGATAGGGTGAGAAGCTCAGTCATCCGGGAGGGACTCGGAGTAGAGCCGCTGCTTCTCCACATCGAGAGGAGCCAGTTGAGGTGGCTCGGGCATCTGGTTAGGATGCCTCCTGGACGCCTCCCTGGTGAGGTGTTCCGGGCATGTCCCACCGGGAGGAGACCCAGAGGAAGACCCAGGACACGCTGGAGGGACTATGTCTCTCGGCTGGCCTGGGAACGCCTTGGGATTCCCCCAGAGGAGCTGCTCCAAGTGGCTGGGGAGAGGGCAGTCTGGGCCTCCCTACTTAGGCTGCTACCCCCGTGACCCGACCCTGGATAAGCTGACGAAAATGGATGGATGGATGGATAGCATGGCTGCCTTAGAGGAATTGACAGGGGAGAGGGCTATCAAGATATGGATATGCAGATGTATAGTAGGCCATATCATCACATAATTGGATCGCGGCTAATCCTGACCTTATTAAAAGCCCGAGACCAGCCCGGCCCACCCATTGATCACATCATCATGGCCCGGTCAAGCCCTAATCCAGGTCAGTCCGGACCGGGTTTCGAGTTCAGGTTAGAAATGACAGCTCTACCTAAGGGGGGTCAGGGCTGCGTCCAGACATTTAGTAAATGTACGAGGAGCCGTCTTTAAACCGAAGGGTAATGCTTTGAATTCATAAGCGTTTCCCTCAAAAGCAAAACGGAGGAATTTTCTGTGTTTCCTCCACACGCCTACATGGAAATAGGCATCTTTCAAATCCAATGTACATGCGTAGTCTCCTGGTCTCATAGACTGGAGAACCTGCCACAGTGTAAGTATCTTGAACCTAAAAGTTTTTATTCTCTTGTTCAGAGTCCTGAGATCCAGTATCGGTCTCAGGGAATTATCCTTTTTGGGCACCAGGAATTACTTGCTGTAGTGGCCGGAGCGTAGTTTGTGTTTCGGGACCAAACTTATTATTCCCTTCTGTAGCATCGTCAAAACTTCCTCCCTCAGCACATGTGCACGTGTAGGGTTAATTTTAGATTGCAGAACCCCTGTGAAGGGGGGCGGTCTCCTGGTGAACTGCAACTTGAGGCCATGACATATCGTTGTCATGACCCATTTGTTAGGTAGACACGCTCTCCAGGCCTGCGCGTGCGTCATGAGCCTGGAAGGCATGTCCAACTGCTGCTCGTCGTGCTTGAGTGCGGGAGGGGTGGCCTTTGACCCATCTCGCACTCTCTCGAGCAAGCTGGTAGGCCCAACCGAAGATATCGCGAGATCTGGCTGTCTCAGGCAGAGCTCGTGTATCTTGCTGCGGTTCATAGTTTGACCACGTGGTTTGTGTTTTATGAAAATGGGACTCGAGTCAAGAACCAGGGTAGTCTGTGCTTTGATACTTTTATTTTTGTACATGCATGAAACAGTGTTTGTTTTGATTACACATACAGTGGGCGTCATGTTTAGTGCGCACACACATGTCACCAGCTCCTCGAAGTGTTCTACAAGTGGAGACTGGGATCAAAAGGTTAGTTCCCTTTCAGTTGGTCTCTCGGTGCAACATACTTGCTATGGGAATTGCGCCACCGCGCGATTACCTGAAGGAATATACTCACGCCTTTACGGCTAGGGGCGTCACTGCCGCGCCACAGGCCCTGCCCTCTGGGTACTTAAGTGGCTTGCGCCCCTCCAACTTTCTCTTTTTGACCTTCACCTTGCTTAAACCTGAACTACCTCTTCGCGGGACATCTCTGTTGCTTCATCGCTCAACCAAAGGTGAGCTTGCTCCCTACACAGAGCACACAGAAAATTATTCCTGCGTATTGCTAGGCTAGCGAAAGCTAGTCCAGTACTTTTCTTTTAACCGCAAAGTATTTTCTTCTCCTCTCTCTACAGGTTGCTTTGCTCCACGTCGCTAACTACACCACAAAACAAAACAAAAAAAAGCTACCTCGCTAACTCTTAGCGAGCTAGCCAACGAAAGTGACGCGATGGAGGAGACTTTTCAAGAAAAAAGAAATAAGATTCTGGAAGGACTCGCTCGCCTCTTCTCGGACATGCCTCCGGAAAAGCGAGACTTCCAAGGAAATCCAACGGGACAGCGAGCCCAACTTTGCGCGCCTGTCCCAACGGATATGGCTTTTCCCTCGCAGCAACGGACACCCACGAGGCCTGTCCAGTCTGCTTGGGCATGCTTCATGCAAAATCAGCGTTGGATACGCCCAACTTTTGCCCACATTGCAACCTCATGATGGATACGGTGTTGCGGCATCGGTTTGACCTCGTCGCCAAAGCCATGAGCTCTTCAGCGACACCAGTGGACGCGGACACCACGGAGCCCCTCACTCCCACGCTGGAGTTGGAGAACATGGCTCTACATGACAGCACACGTGTCGAATGGGGCGACAGCCCTGATGTGCTGGCTCCCATGGTGGACCTAACAATCGAATTCGACACTCGGGGCATGATGAACGAGGACGAGATCTCGATTTCAGCCTCAGGCAAATTTTCAACGGAGGAGGCGGACGTGGAACTGGAGGATCAGGGTGAAGATCTCTCCCAGATCCCAGTACCTGTGTTCCCGGAAACTGACTTTGCCATCCTTGCTCTGTTCGACTTGTGCCACAGAGCAACAGACGCACTACATATCCATGGCCTGAACCTCCGCCTCGCCAACAGGTCACGAGGCTGGCAGGAAACTATTTTCACTCGAAGCAGCAAGCCACGAGGCAAAAGATGCCCGTGTTCCTGGAATTGTTGACATAACTAACGCACACCTGGACTCAGCCACGAGCCCCTATGCTTCTCCCCCTCTCACAGTTCCTCGACGTGGATGGGATGGATGAAGTGGGAATAGCTAACGCTCCTCAGATCGAGGACACACTAGCGCCTCACCTGGTTCCTAAATCATCAGGAACAAAACCAACTCTTCCCAACAAGGCTTGTCGAGCATCAGCATCTCTTCTCGAGAAATGCTACAGGGCTCAAGGAGTCATGGCACGTGCCATGAATGCGTCCACGCCAATGCAGGCTTACCTAGCGGAAAAGCTGCAACAACTCCAAACAACAACGGACAAGCAGGCGGCTGCCGACTTGCTGGATGAAGCCTGCAGAGCAACAGACTTTGTACTCCGTATGATGTGGACAGCCACTGTTAAACAGGGCATGGGGATGGCGGATTGGTCATCGCGATCCGCCACCTCTGGATGACTCTGCCGGATCTCCCGGGGGGACAGAAGGTGCCTTTTCTCCACCACTCGATAGAGCTGGCGGAATTATTCGGTAAAGCTTTGGAGCGAATTCTGACCAAGCTGGACCAAAGACGCAGACAGGCGGAAGCCCTCCGGGTGGGCATTCCCCAGAGAAGCTTCGCCACCCCCAAGGGAGTCTGCTAGTAGCAGACCTACGCAGTCTCGGTACCACTCGGCAACCCGTGCCCTACCGCAGAAATGGCCAGCATACAAGGAGGAGCCTAGGCAAAGACCCCCACAGGGTCCATCTCATACCGAGCACGCATGGAGCAAAAACAGGTTTGTCCCCCGCCAGGCGACCAAGCACAGGTCCTCCTCGGCAAATCGTGACAACAGACAGAAACGTGCCTGATGAACCAGGTCCACGTTTTCACATTACAGGGTCACCTGTCCACGTGGTAATGGCAATGATCCCTTCATGTCCAGACTTTGCTTGTAACATAGTACAATCAGCTGGTTTATTTACAGCATGCATAAATCATGCTTTTTCTGCTGTGAGTGACATAAAATCATGTACGTCATTGCACATAAGCACGAATAAAGTTCATGAAACATCTCCTCTCTGCTTTATTTACCAAAAAAACCACCACCAACAACAATAACAACAACAACAACACAAATCAGGTCTTTCTGACCTGGAAGCCGTCATAAAGAGAGAGAGCCTTTCCCCCCCTCTCTCTCACGGCCCACGGGGTATTAGCATAATTGATAAACCCCAGCAGAGTGCCTCTGCAATGAGCAGACACAGAGTCTGCGAACCCCCCCCCCCAACACACACACACACACACACACCTTTCAGGAAGACAGGTGGGGAGGGTCACGTGCTCAAGCCCTGGTTCCATTGTGAACAATGGGAGAGCCAATACACTAACCAGACGATCACGTGACATGTCCGCACCTCAGAGAGGCGAGCGGACAGAGTCTGACAACAGGGGGGGCTACATCAGACGCCCTCAGGTAGCCACATTCACATCTCCACAACAATGACCAAAAAACCAAAGACCAAAAAACATGCTTGTTAGGCTGATTGGTGACTATAAATTGACCCTAGGTGTGAGTGTGAGAGTGGATGGTTGTTTGGTGTGAGTGAGACAGGTCCCTCTTGTAAATGAGTCCCCGTGACTCAACGAGGCTAGCCTGTATAAATAAAGGTTGAATGAATGACTGTCTTCAACCTGTTGTGGATGAAAACATGTCAGAGCTGAATCAGATTTCTCTTCCTGTTTTCCAAGAGGGACTGAACTCTTTATCATCAAATAATCTAAAGTCTGCCAAGCCAAAAGGAACACCTCCACGCTCTCACGGGGCAGCTGATCCTTTATCATTAATGAGGGGCATGCAATGCTCGAGCAGCACTCAGACAGCACGTATCCTCCCGTTGTGTGCTGATCCAAAACTGCCTTCAAAAAGAATTCCCCCAGAGGGGGACACACGGATCTCGGTCGGTTTACCTGGTGCCAACGCTCCATTAAAGCCAAGGGCCAGTAAACCGGACCATCCCAGGGAACGGATTGGAGTTAGGAGATCTGCTCGTTTACATAACTCGCAGCATCACAACAGGACTCCAAATTTGGAAGAGGAAAATATATTTTCCGCTCCAAACCTGTTGAATAAAGTTGACAGGTTACATCGGCCCTCAATTAAGCCTGATCAAGGTAACTTGGGAGCACACCAGCAGGGAGGACTTCCTAATCTGGTTGACCCCCAGAGGTTAACAGCCTCTGTGTCACCAGCAGGGGCAATACAACCACTTAGGCCAGGAACTGCCAAAAGCCTCAGCTTGTCGGCTGAAAAGAACAGGTTGATGGCGTCAGGCTTGCCAGAAAATGTGGTATTGACCATACAAAATGCCCGTGCTGGTTCAACACAATCTTTATACGCACAAAAGTGACGCATTTTTGAAGCCTGGTGCTCAGAAAGAAATATTATTTCTTATGCATGCGACTTGGCTCAACTCCTGACTTTCCTTCTGTGAGGATGGAACCATGGCGATGGAACCATGGCACCATCTAGTGGACATTTGTTGTTCCTGTCTGTTCCCCTTGTGATTTTGTTCCCCTTGTGATTTATTAGTTTCCCTCCTGATTTTACTACTCTTAGTTGTATCCTCTAGTCATCCTAGTGTACTTCATGTTTCAGGTAGTTTCCCAGTATTTGCTTTTAGTTAAACCTTTAGTTTTAGCTTCTAGTTTTAGTCTTGTTCTGTGTTTAGGTTAACCTCCAGTTCTTGTCTATTTAGTCTCTGTGTTTATTTACTATTAGTTTAACCGTTCTGTATCTTAGTTGTAGTTGTAAACCTCCAGGTTAGTCTCTTATTTTCTATTAGCTTAAAACTCCAGTCTTCCTAGTTTACTTCATGTTTTAGGTTTAGTCTTCCCAGTCCTGCTCTGTGTGTCTAGTTAATTGTCCCCAGGTGTTTGTGATTTTGTCTTGTCTGTGAGTGTGTGTATATAAGCCCTGTTCTGTGTCTCAGTAAGTGCAGCCGCATCGTTTGGTATCCCTCGTGTTCTCTGGTCTCTGATTCAACTCCCATGTAAGTGTTTTTGCTACACAGACTGCCTTAAGTTTTGTTATCATTAAATACTCCTCCTTCTTTGAAACACCTGACTCCCTGTGAGAGTTCTTGTCTGCACTTGGGTTCTGTCATGCCTCCAAAACCTGACACCTTCAGGATTTACTGGAAAAAGGTCATTCTTATTCAACGATTAAAGTTTTCCTATCAGTGATTTCAGCCTGTCACGAAGGCTGGGGATACAAGACACCCGGAGCACATCCAATCATAATTAGATTTATGAGGGGTGTCCTTCGGACTAAACCACCCAGTAGGACACTGACCCCTGGTTGGGGTCTTGGCCTGGTCCTGGGGGCTCTCTGTGACCCTCCATTCGAGCCACTGAGCAAGGTTAAGATAGATTTACTATCTTAAAAAACTGCTCTACTCCTGGCACTTAGCTCGTCGAAGCGCGTGGGTGACCTCCATGCACTGTCTGTACATTCAATGTGTAGCAGATTCGTCCCTGACGGGTCAAAGGTCACACTAAGGCCTAATCCCGCATACACCCCCAAGGTCTTGACTCTGAACCATAGGAGTCTAGATTTTGATCTCTCCTCCTTTCCACCTGCCCTTGTCATTACTCAGGAACAGGAAAGGCTACAGGCTCTCTGCCTAGTGAGGGCTTTATGCACCTACATGCAGAGAACAGCCAAATGGAGGAAAACAAACCAACTGTTCATCTGCTTTGCAGCACTTGCTACTGGGAGAGCCCTATCAAAACAACGCCTCTCACATTGGGTGACTGAGGCCATTAAAAGGGCCTACAGCAGTAAAGGTCAACAGGTACCCTCTGGAGTGCATACTCACTCCACTAGGGGCTTGGCCACTTCCTGGTCATTATTCAAGGGTGTACCAGTCGCAGACATCTGTGCTGCTGCGAATTGTAGCTCATTAAATATTTTTACAAAGCATTACAGTTTGGATGTTACTGCGGGTGACGTCACTCAGGCTGTCCCTTCTAACACATAGTAGAAAGTAGCCTAAAGGTGCCTGTTGGTCAAAGGCAGACGTTCACTTTAGCATACATTTTACTGAGCATTTCAAGGGCGTGAATGGATTACGTTCCCATAGTAAATATGTTGCATCGAGAGACCAACTGAAAGGGAACTGAAAGTTATGCACCATAACTCATGTTCCCTGAAGCAAGGGAACAAGGTGCAACATAGCTGGCCCTTTTCAATGCTGAAAGCTCTGTGAAGTGCAACTTTGGAGAAAGATAGAGGGGCGCAAGCCACTTAAGTACCCAGAGGGCGGGGCCTCTGGCGCGGCAGTGACGCCCCTAGCCGTAAAGGCGTGAGTATATTCCTTCAGGTAATCACGCGGGGATGCAATTCCCATAGCAAGTATGTTGCAACTCGTTCCCTTCCTTCAGGGAACATGAGTTATGGTGCATAACTTTCAGGTTTCCGTACCACGTGGGCGGGCAAACCTGTAAAATTATCAGTTTGTCCTGTTTTATCAGGCCCGAATCTGCTTTCCACACGGGGTCATCAAAGAGGCCCTCAGCCGGTACTGGAAAGTCTCAGTGTCACCATCAGTTCTCTTCCGTGGAAGACCACGCATGTCTTCCTTTGGGGATGCAAAGCTTTTTCTCGGCAGCCTCTCGCGGAGGGCTTCCGCTTGTTTGCGTCTTTGTTCCAACCTGGCCTGGATGCGTTCCAGGGCTCCCCCGAAGAGTCCCATCGGCTCGATCGGGTGCTGGAGGAAGGGGGACCTCTGGTTTTCCGGGAGGTCCGTCAAAGTCAACCAAAGATGGCACTGTACGACATCTATTTCCACCATTGCTCTGCCTTGTGTGATGGCTATTGTCCCTATCATGCAAAGCACAAAGTTAGAGGCGCGGCATGCCTCTTCCATGGCCTCCGTTGCGGCTTGTTCGTTTGTCATTACCTGGAGATCCTGCAGTTTTTCTGCCAGGTACGCCTGCATCATGGTCGATGCGTTCTTCGCACAAGCCGCGAGGCCGTGGGCCTTATAGCACTTTTCGAGTTGTTTCTCCAAAGCGCGGCAGGCCCTTCTGGGTAGCGCTGGCTTCGCCCCCATAGCTGCGGGGGCCAGATGAGCCACAAGAGTCTCCTCTATCAGGGGTGCGCTGGCAAGGCCTTCTGTCTCCATTTCAGCGACATCGAAGAGTCGAGATAGTGGCAACGTCATGGGAGCTCCGGGTTCCCCCCAGGAGCGCGTGAGCTCCATGAGGAAGTCCGGGAAAATGGGCATTTTTTACGACGTCGTCGGCTGCTGCTTTGGATAGAAGTAGTTTCCCGCCAGCCTCGTAACCTGTTGGCGAGGCGTGGGGTCTGGCCACGCAACCTGTAGGGCATCTGCCGCCCTATGACACAGGTCGAATAGAGCAGGGACCAACACGTCCGGTTCCAGTAGAATTTGCACCAGGTTCTGGGAGGAATCCACAATTTCTCCTTTGCAACCGTACTCGGGGTCTTGGTCAGACACTTCGGGCGTCGAGTCCTTGACGGGGACCGAGGAGTTTGACATGTTCTCATCCCGACTTAACCATTGCATTCCAGGTCCACGTTCTCGAGCTCCGGCCCGGGAGCGTGCAGCTCTACGAGGCGTGCAGCCTTCAGCACTGCGGCCTTCGCTATGGATTTAGCCAACGCGTCCATGCAGCATTTCCTCACTACCGCCGGCATCTGACAGCAATGGGAGCAGGAGTCGGGGGATTCCAGCGCTTTTCTTGCGTGCAGAATCCCTAGGCAGACAGGACAGGCCTCGTGGGTGTCCGTCGCCGAAAGGGAGTAGCCGCAGCCACTGGGGCAAGGGCGCAAGCAAGGGCTCGTCGTCCTGCTGGTTTTCTTCTGAGTCTTTGTCCTCTGTTTTCCCTTCTCTGGAGCCATGTCCGGAGACAAGAAGCGTCGAGGCTGTTCCTGGCTTCCTTTTGTTCGAAGCCGTCCTCTCCGTCGTCTTGCTTTCACTGGCTAGCCTGCTAATGGTTAGTAGGGAGTGTTTTAATGCAGTTAGCACCGTCGAGCAAAGCAGCTGCGAAGAGAGAAGAAAACTTTGAGGTAAGTAGAAAAACGTTGGACTAGCTTTCACCAGCCCAGCAATAAGCCGGAAAAATTTCTCTGTACGCTCAACGTAGGGAGCAAGCTCACCTCTGATCAAGCGATGCGACAACAAAGAAGTCCCACAAAGTTCAGGTTTTAAGCGAGGTGAAGAGCAATAAGAGAATGATGAATGGGCGTCAGCAGCTTAAGTACCCAGAGGGCGGGGCCTCTGGCGTAACACTGACACCCCTGCCGTAAAGGTGTGAATGTATTCCTTCAGGTAATCGCGCAGGGGCGCAATTCCCATAGCATATATTGCACCGAGAAACATGACTGAAAGGGAACTTCAGGACTGACACTGAATAAAGGCCAGTCATCATCTTATCACTGGATGAATTTATTGCAGTTTGGTCTAAATGGACTTTTTAGGGCTAGCTGAGTGATCATTGCAGCATGTTGTAACCCTGAGGTTTGAGTCCAAGCTGTCAGGCGGGACACCCTGTGTTTATTTTTGTTTATTTTTATTTTTATTCTTTATTCATTTCAAAGTTCAATTTTAAAACAACATAAAAAACTATTTACAATTCCATGTAAATAAAAACCAAACATTACATGAAATGAAAGGAAACAGAAGAAGATAAAATCTTATTATGTCTGCCCCCCTTTTTTAACAAAAATAATTCAAACAATCAATTCAAACAACAATAATCTACGGTGGCCGAGGGATGAAAATGCGCAACAAAAAGAGAACAGCACGCAAGAAAACAGCGCTCCAACAGATGAGACGTACTGCAAAAGATGAGACGCACTGCAAAAGATAAATTGTGCTCCCAAAGACGGTCGAACAAGGGGGTTCCCTTGAGGTCTCTGACAGAAGACACAACACTGTATGTAAATTGACAAAAAACAACTCCCAACCAACAAACAGAGGCTTCTCAAAGAAATTTGTTAGTCTAATTTACAGGCAAGACACCTCAGTTCCCATCTGGTGTAAAACGTTTCGGAATCAGTCCCAAAACTGAGTTATAAGTCTTGGAAAGCTGAAATCTCAGACCTCCTCCTCTGTTGAGAGAAGGTTTTTCTCTCTTAACATAAACAGCTTCCTTCACACCTCTCTCAAACCATCTTTTTTGTCAATTTACATACAGTGTTGTGTCTTCTGTCAGAGACCTCAAGGGAACCCCCTACTGTTAAGGTTTGATCTGTCAATTTACATGTATGTGTTACCTCAGCTTGAAATTTACATATGATGGTGCGTGGTTCTGTTATAACTCCAAACTTCTCACAGTTTGTTCATGGAATTGAGAAAGCCTCCCGGATGGGAGTCGAAACGTTTTCTGTTACAAATAAAGTCCAGTTGATCTTGTATTGAACGCCTTTTTGATTTATCATGTCCTGGACGACTGAGAATCTTCACCAGCATATAGTAGTAAGTTAATAAAATAATAATAAATCCACCATCTTGGATTATTAGATGGCCAATCAGGCAAAACTGTTCAGAATACTATTGGGAACAACTATGCCAAGTGACCTCTGCAGACTGCAGCAAACCTAAACAAGTTTTATTAAATGTGGCCTTCCCCCAGAAAGATATGAGCTTTACGGTCTTCTTGTATCACTGCAGCAGAGACAGTCCATGAGGCTGAAGTCTATGATCAGGCTGTGCTCTTATTGATGACACATTTCTAGAGTGATGAGTCATGACAGAAGAATGGACACTGACCCCAGAGCTGCAGAACAAAGCAGCGGGCACAGCCAGAAAGAACACTTAGCTTTTTAAATCTTGAAAATGATGTTGAAGGAAACTAGAGGATTGTGAGGATGTGAGAGGAACCCCTATTTCTCATAAAAAATAAATAAATTGTTGTTTGATTTTTTAAATAAATTTACTGTCCAAACCAGCCATACACTGCCGGCTGAGTATTTAATCTTTATCAGAAATGTGAGTTCCTCCTAACTGATGAGCAGCATGAACATCAGACGGGTCAAAGATATGGAAACCAGGACCAGGATCCAAGACCGGGGCTCTCCTATCCAGTGTTGTATAAAGTACCGTACCTCAAAGCAATACTTCAGTTTAAGTACAGTATCTTACCATAAAATTACTTTGTTAAAAATTAAAGTTTCCTTTTTTTTTAAAACTTAAGTAAAAGTCTTAAAGCATCTGACATTCAATGCACTTGTCAAAAGTAAATTTGTAATATAAAATGTACAAAGTACCTAAAGTAAGATTATTAAATAAAAGTAAATAGCTAGAATTTCCAAAATAACATTTATTGCTTGCAATATCCAATGACAAATACTTGGAAAGTTTGAACTGAACAATTAAATATTTCCTCTCTCCAATAGTGTACAACGGTAAATGTAACAAGAAGTGTATAGACAAACTGAACTTGTATTTTAACTGGCATGAGGGTGATTAACTGAAGCTGTAACGGTATTTGTTCATCTTGAGAAGAAGTTGGTTTTCAAAGTTGCATGAATTCAGTCTCGCTCTTCTTGGACAAACCATTGGAACAACTGAAACATGCAAGCCATTCAGAATAGTTGTGAGAGACAGAATTGATCAGAGAGTCAGATCACATATGAGTATGCTGTTAAGTGTAAAACTGTTCAAAGGTGCCCTACACAATTTGTTTTGGTATCAGTCAGAGTCAGACCACCATTGCACGATTACAACCGGTCCAGAACGCAGCAGCCCAATTTTTAACCAGTACAGGCAAAAGAGAGCACATTACACCAGTCTTGGCCTCCCTGCACTGGCTACCGGTTCATCTTCGAATCCAGTTCAAAATTCTCCTCTATGTCTACAAATTGCTGAACAGTCTCGCCCCTGCCTATCTCACTGATTTGCTACAGCCGTATGTCCCACCACGTGCTCTGAGGTCAGCGGACCAGGTACTTTTAAGAGTTCCAGGAACTCGTCTTAAACGCAGAGGTGACAGGGCCTTCTCTGTAGCAGGCCCAAGACTCTGGAACGAGTTACCTCTGCTTGTCAGACAGGCCCCTCCCTCTCAGTTTTCAAATCTCGTTTAAAGACTCACTACTATTCTGTTGCTTTCAACACCTGATGATCTGTGTATGGTCGTTATATTTATTATCTGCAACGTTTTTATGTCTATTTTTGTACTTCATTGTGTGTGTGTTGCCTGTTGTTTGTTTGTTTGTATAGCACTTTGGTTGGCCTTGTCGCTGTTTTAAGTGCTTTATAAATAAAATGGTATGGTTTGTTTGAAACAGGTTCATTTTTCATTGTACTGGCTCGGTTCTTTCAGAACCCAGCTTTTCATCTCCATCTCCTGCCATAATCTGCAGTACTTACAATTCCAAGATGTCATTGAACGCCACAGATGTTTATGTGTGTTCCTTGAACGTTCTTTTACGTTAGTTTTCTGCTGTTTTTGAGAGGAGCTCGAGGCACGAAGTGTGAGATAAGCTGATTTATTGTATTGAGCGGAAAAAAGAAATAAAATATTTTTGCACAAAGACAACTCCAGACATGAAGACTATTGGGAACAGTGTCGGGGTTGGAACCGTCAAAGCTGGTCCCAGCAACATAGGTAGCAAACACAAAGTTAGCAAACTACTAAATAATCCTAATTTATCAGCTATTTAATGTTAAACAACACTGACTCAGGAAGAGGAATCTTTCACTCCAATGTAGGAAAAATTTTCTTTAACTTCTTGTAAATACCACCACGGGTGTTGAACACCACCGAGTTCATCACCAGTGCAGTCGTCACCTGCTTTCAGAGTTTCACTGTTAGAAACTCAAACTCCCATCATGGTGCTGGCCGCATCCATAATGACTAATAATGACTTGCCTAGACAATCACAGTGCTGGCTCTGCGGTTGGCTTGCCGGAAGCAGAGCCATATAAAGAGAGAGTTCCGACACTCTTTGAACTCGCCGACAGGCGGTCAATCATTCCAAACTACGGCTATGGAAACCTTGTGGAGCTGCGCCCTCTGGCGGCGACGGAGCGCTACTGCAGGCAGCTTCAGACTGTAACCAGAGCCATGGAACAAATCGTCCCCTCCATGACCCACGTGACTTCCGCATTCCATTCTTACAATGGAACTCTATGGAAGTGTCGGAACTCTCTCTTTATATGGCACTGGGCGGAAGGTTCTAGAATGCACTTTGAGATTTTTGTTAATGAAAAGTGCGTTATAAATTAAATTCATTATTATTATTATTATCAAATGCTACTTTTGTTGGTTGCCCTCGTCAACAAACAGGCATTGCCCAATCAGATTTCTTCTAATTTTATATTGTAGGAACGAGTAGATGGTTAAGGGAAATGTATTGAAGTAAAAGTACACATTTTATTCAGAAAATCTACGGAAGTAAAAGTAAAAGTCACTACAAATTTAAATAGCAAAGTAAAGTAAAGATGTGTCAAGATAATACTGTACTTAGGTACATTACTAAGCATTTCTACTTTGTTACATTACAACACTGCTCCTATCTGAACTCACAGAGCCTCCAAAAGGATTTAAGCGTGATCTGAACTACCGTATAGGATTTTCTGTAGCTTTCATTGAGCATCCAAAACAAAATAAATCCATGCCGTCATTTATTAAATAACATTTGAAAACCCAGAGTAGAGAACTGTAAAACAAGAGATTCAGGACACTCAGATGTTTTATTTACAAAGTGTGAGAAGGTCCTCAGAGGAGCTGGGAGGATCTCCAGGAGACACAAACAGGGAAGTATTATTTTTATAGTCTTTGTAGTTGTACTTGGGAATTGATAGTTTTGTCTTGTGGTATGATTTGATGTTTGCTGACTCAGAGAGAAGGGCAGAGGACTCCAGGACCAGGTGGACAGGTAAGTGGATGAAGTGTGATGAAAAAAAAGAGTATCAAATGACCAGGTGTTAATGTAAAGCAACTTTATTAACACAAAGCTTTGTGGAGAAATGCTCAGTGCCTGCACTGCCTCGGTTCCGATCTGGTTCTGCCTTCCTGACCAGAAAAGGTTTGTTTTGTAGAAATTTATCAGAGGTCCTTTCCTCCCGTTCGTATTATCAGAACCGACCCACAACAAACACAGAAGAGCAAGCCGCTAGAATCAGTGCTTAATTTTAACTGGAACTTGCCGGAACAGGATCTGGGAACTCTCTTATTTTGAGAGGGGTCATTCTGGTAACTGTTTGCTTGGATCCAGTAACTCTCAGGCTTACTAATAATAAAATTATGAACAAATTTAACTGCCTTGAACAAATAAATCTTACATTGGATATGTAAACCTAAAATAATTACATAAACACTAATTTTAAACACAACAGTCATTTACGAGCTTCTTACTATCACATACGAGCTGCCTCTTCAAGTAGCATTTCCGCGTCTACACTTGAAAAAATCTCTGCCACTAAAATAGTGGTGGGGGTGAGTGCCAAGCTAACCAGGCATTCATACGTGGGCAGGAGCCCAAACGGAGGAGGCGTCTGGAGGTTTCACATGTGGAGTCAGACAACAATGAGCAAGAACAGTGTTGGGCTTGGAACCGTCAAGTATGTGTGTGTGTGTGTGTGTGTGTGTGTGTGTGTGTGTGTGTGTGTGTG
>JBBPBX010078302.1:0-16656 GCA_038048925.1 Garcialebias charrua | reverse complement strand
AAACTGAATGAGCACATGACCGAGAGTTTAGTGAATAACCCGTTTGATGACACAGAGTCCAGTGTTAAAATCTTTGTGTTGAGTGGTAATGTGTGAGAAAGTTTTTTGTGTTAAGGCAGTTCAAATGGGAGGGGAGGCAGAGCAGGCAGAGTGTTTAGCATTCTGACTGCCTGATGAACAGAGCTGTCTCTCAGTCTGCTGGTTCGAGCCTGGAGACTCCTCAGTCTCCTCCCTGATGGCAGCAGTCTAAAGCGGCTGTGTAGTGGGTGTGTGGGATCACCTGCCATGCAGTGGGCTTTCCGAGTGAGGCGTTTGCTGTGTAAGTCCTGCAGTGAGGGCAAGGAGGTGCCGACGATCTTCTCAGCTGCTTTCACGATGCGCTGGAGGCTCTTGCGGCAGGATGCAGTGCATGCACCAAACCACACCGTGATGCAGCTTGTCAGGACACTTTCTATGGCTCCCCTGTAGAAGGTGCACATGATGGAGGTTGAAGCTCCAGCCCTTTTCAGCTTGCGGAGAAAGTAGAGGCGCTGGTGAGCCTTCTTGGCCAGTGCTGCAGTGTTCCTGCTCCAGGACAGGTCCTTTGAGACGTGCACTCCCAGGAACTTGGTGCTGTCCACTCTCTCCACTGCGGTGCTGTTGATGGTCAGAGGGGCATGTTGTGCATCCCTCTTCCTGAAGTCCACGACAATCTCCTTTGTCTTCTCCACGTTGAGAGTGAGATTGTTGTGTCCGCACCACAAGGCCAAGCGGCTCACCTCGTTCCTGTAGTCCGTCTCATCGTTGTTGCTGATGAGACCTACCACTGTTGTGTCGTCCGCAAACTTGATGAAGTGGTTGGAGCTGTACGATGGTGTGCAGTCGTGTGTTAGCAGGGTGAATAGAAGGGGGCTCAGCACACATCCTTGTGGGGCCCCTGTGTTCAATGTGATGGTGCTAGATGTGTTACTCCCGATCCGTACTGTCTGTGGTCTCCCGGTCAGGAAGTCTAGCAGCCAGTTACACATTGAGGTGTTCAGCCCCAGACTGTCCAGTTTATGGATGAGCTGTTGGGGGATGATGGTGTTGAATGCCGAGCTGAAGTCGATGAACAGCATTCTAACATAAGAGTCCTTCGTGTCCAGATGTGTGAGAGCTGTGTGGAGGGCAGAGGAGATGGCATCGTCGGTTGAGCGATTAGGTCGGTATGCAAATTGGAAGGGATCCAGGGAGGCAGGGAGGACAGATGTGATGCTTTTCATGACTAGCCGTTCAAAGCACTTCATCAGGATGGGGGTGAGTGCTACTGGGCGATAGTCATTGAGGCATGCGGGCGTTGCCTTCTTTGGGACAGGGATGATGGTGGTGGCTTTGAAACAGGTGGGGACGATGGCCTGGCTCAGTGAGATGTTAAAGATGTCCGTGAAGACCGCTGCGAGTTCCCCTGCACAGTCCTTCAGCACACGACCAGGTATGTTGTCAGGACCAGAGGCCTTCCGGGCATTAATCTTGATAAATGATCGCCTTACGCTGTCTGAGGACAGCGCCAGCACCTGGCCATCAGGAGAGGGGGGGAGTTTATGTGCAGGTGTGCTGTTACTTGCCTCAAACCGAGCGAAGAACTCATTCAGTTCATTCAGCGTAGAGGTTGAGCTGTCACAGGTCTGGGGGGGGGGGGTTTGTAGTCTGTGATGGTCTGTATTCCCTGCCACAGACTGCGTGTATCCTTGCTGTCCTTGAAACGGTGAGCTATTTTCCTGGAATACTGCTCCTTGGCCTCACTGATGCCCTGGGTCAGGTTCTTTCTGGCTGCCTTCAGGCCCACCTGATCTCCCGCTTTGAAGGCAGCATTCCTGGCTTTCAGGAGTCTGTGAACCTCAGCTGTCAGCCATGGCTTCTGATTAGCCCGAACAGTGATGGTTTTGAGGTTGGTAACATCATCAATGCACTTGGCGATGTATGAACATACAGTGTCTGAGTACTCCTGGAGACATGTGTTGTTGTTTGTGGTAGCAGCTTCT
Source organism: Garcialebias charrua (assembly GCA_038048925.1). Taxonomy (NCBI): domain Eukaryota; kingdom Metazoa; phylum Chordata; class Actinopteri; order Cyprinodontiformes; family Rivulidae; genus Garcialebias; species Garcialebias charrua. Next base: position 14,656 of record JBBPBX010078302.1, on the reverse strand, counting down.
TTGAACATACCCCAATCTGTGGTGTCAAAACAGTCCTGGAGTGCCTCTGAAGACCCCTCTGGCCACACTCGTATCTGCTTGCGGACTGGTTTTGTGACTTTCACCAGCGGCCTGTATGCTGGCTTTAGCATAACACAGATATGGTCAGAAGCACCAATGTGGGGGAGGGGGAGGGCTCTGTAGGCATTTTTCATGGTGGTGTAAACTTGGTCCAGTGTGTTGTTTCCTCTTGTTGCAAAGTTTATGTTTTTGTATGTTTTTGGAAATACACTCTTTAAATCTGCATGGTTGAAATCACCAGCCGTGATGAGAAAAGCATCAGGATGGGCTGTTTGTTGCTCACTGATGTGCAGATATAGTTCATTCAAAGCCTCACTTCTAACTTTGCTGTTGGATCTTGGAGGAATATATACAGCAACAATCAAAACAGCTGTAAACTCCCTCGGTAAATAGAACGGTCTGCATTTAACACTAATTTGACTAAGGCTGCGCTTTTTTGCGCAAGGGAACTTGGCTTCCAAATCCCCCGGTCCCTTTCAGTGGGCTATATAATGTCGATTCACATGCTAATGACCCTGCTAATGACCCATTAATTCTACACCTACACCCCCCCACCCCCTACCCCTCAGTCCAAAATCCTTGGACCCAGTGCAAGCCTTGTATAACACATAAGCATTTATCGCTGCCAGGTCAAGCATGTTGTAGAACACGGCAATGGGCCGCACCGTATATAAATGTGCAATCTGGTCCATTATACCGGTATGTCAGTTGACCTCAGGTCATGTGACCTGTGTTGGTCCGTCAGTTTACCTCAGGTCATGTGACCTGAGTTGGTCCGTCAGTTGACTTCATGTCGTGTGACCTGTGTTGTTTTGTCAGTTGACCTCAGGTCATGTGACCAGTGTTGGTCCGTCACTTGACCTCAGGTCATGTGACCTGTGTCGGTCCGTCAGTTGACCTCAGGTCATATGACCTATGTCGGTCCATCAGTTGACCTCAGGTCATGTGACCAGTGTTGGTCCGTCACTTGACCTCAGGTCATGTGACCTGTGTCGGTCCGTCAGTTGACCTCAGGTCATGTGACCTATGTCGGTCCATCAGTTGACCTCAGGTCATGTGACCAGTGTCGGTCCGTCAGTTGACTTCATGTCGTGTGACCTGTGTCATTTTGTCAGTTGACCTCAGGTCATGTGACCTGTGTTGGTCCGTCACTTGACTTCAGGTCATGTGACCTGTGTCGGTCCGTCAGTTGACCTCATGTCATGTGACCTGTCTGTCAGTTGACTTAATGTCGTGTGACCTATGTTGGTCTGTCACTTGACCTCAGGTCATGTGACCTGTGTTGGTCCGTTAGTTGACCTCATGTCATGTGACCTGTGTCGGTCCGTCAGTTGACCTTAGGTCATGTGACCTGTGTCGATCCATCAGTTGATCTCAGGTCATGTGACCTGTGTCGGTCCGTCAGTTGACCTCATGTCGTGTGACGAGTGTCGGTCCGTCAGTTGACTTCATGTCATGTGACCTGTGTCATTTTGTCAGTTGACCTCAGGTCATGTGACCAATGTTGGTCCGTCACTTGACTTCAGGTCATGTGACCTGTGTCGGTCCATCAGTTGACCTCATGTCATGTGACCTGTCTGTCAGTTGACTTCATGTCGTGTGACCTGTGTTGGTCCGTCACTTGACCTCAGGTCATGTGACCGGTGTTGGTCCGTTAGTTGACCTCACGACATGTGACCTGTGTTGGTCCGTCAGTTGACCTCATGCCATGTGACCTATGTCGGTACGTCAATTGACCTCATGTTGTGTGACCTATGTCGTTTTGTCAGTTGACCTCAGGTCATGTGATCTGTGTTGGTCTGTCAGTTGACTTCATGTCATGTGACCTGTGTCGGTCCGTCAGTAGACCTCAGGTCATGTGACCTGTGTCGTTGTGTCAGTTGACCTTAGGTCATGTGACCTGTGTTGGTACGTCAGTTGACCTCATGCTGTGTGACCAGTGTCGTTGTGTCAGTTGACCTCAGGTCATGTGACCTGTGTCGGTCTGTCAGTTGACTTCATCTCATGTGACCTGTGTCGTTTTGTCAGTTGACCTCAGGTCATGTGACCTGTGTTGGTCCGTCACTTTACCTCAGGTCATGTGACCTATGTCGGTCCATCAGTTGACCTCATGCCATGTGACCTATGTCGGTACGTCAATTGACATCAAGTTGTGTGACCTGTGTCGTTTTGTCAGTTGACCTCAGGTCATGTGACCTGTGTTGGTCCGTCAGTTGACTTCATGTCATGTGACCTGTGTCGTGTCAGTTGACCTCAGGTCATGTGACCTGTGTTGGTCCATCACATGACCTCAGGTCATGTGACCTGTGTCGGTCCGTCACTTGACTTCAGGTCATGTGACCTGTGTCGGTCCGTCAGTTGACCTCATGTCATGTGACCTGTCTGTCAGTTGACTTCATGTCGTGTGACCTGTGTTGGTCCGTCACTTGACCTCAGGTCATGTGACCTGTGTTGGTCCGTTAGTTGACCTCAGGTCATGTGACCTATGTCGGTCCGTCAGTTGACTTCATGTCATGTGACCTGTGTCGGTCCGTCAGGTGACGGACAACAATAGGTCAAGCATGTTGTAGAACACAGCAATGGGCCACCTGCATGTGTCAGAACGCACCGTATATACATGTGCCAAGGACAAGGAGAGAGACAGTACTTGTAAGCAAAATAATTTATTTGACAGAACATCAGGGTTATAGGATAATCAGCACAGCAGAATAAGACAATTGTATGCATAAACTTGTTCTGGAGCAGACAAAGCTTTCCGTTCAGTGGATGTCCCAAAATGTTCAACTGTGAGATAACTTCAGGGTCTGTTATGTGTGAATTGGTCAGGGCCTCTCTAAGGGGGGAAGTGCAACTTACTTACCTGGTGGAAACATTGGAATGCAGTCTGGTGTGGTGGGGGTGTCTGAGTTGTGAGCACGCATATTTATAACAAAAGGCAGTTAATGGCCTACTAATGGTTGAAGAGAAGGAGGGGGTTTGTCCTCAGGATCTTGAAAATTCAGTCATCCTAGTGTTAATAGTCATAAACTCCACTAAAGGTGAGCAATGTTTGTAGACCACAGCAGCATCCAGGCACCATGCTTTGTTGATGTAAACACAGAGCCCCCCTCCCCATCTCTTACCTCCCTCGAGGGTTCGGTCCGCTCTGTAGCATGTTAGCTGCTCCAGCTGAATAGCATGGTCCGGAACGTTGTTGTTGAGCCACGTTTCCGTGAATACAAACACACAGCAGTCTCTCACAGTCTTTTGTGTCGTTCGTAGCAGGCGTATATAATCCAGTTTATTGTCCAAGGAGCGCACGTTAGCCAAAACCATGGATGGGATCGCCGGTTTGTGTGGGCTAGCTGCTAGCCTAGCTCTGACACCTCCGCGTTTACCCCGCTTCTGTTTTCTGTCACGCCGCTTGTGGCGTTTCCACGGCGGCCGCGAAGAAGGGAGGCTCAGGGCTGGCTTCCGCTTACTGTCCAGCCGCTTGTGGCGCTTCCACGGCGGGCGCGATGAATTGAGGCTCGGGGCTGGCTTCCAGAGCAGGCCGCAGTCACGAAACTCGTTTAGCTTCTGTTCGAGCTCACGTAGCTTCTCCTGTAGGTCACTGTTTATTCCCAAATGAGCGGTTTTTCCGACATCAAGCAGGAACTCACGGCTATACTTGCGTTCTTGAACACGTAAACATGACGAAGACGTGCCGGCACATTGCGGCATACAGGACAAAGAAGACGAAAACAATGTGTTGTCGGGAGAGAGAGAAGCCGCAGCCTTTGCACGCGCCGCCATCTTGGAATCTTTGATATTTGTTAATAAATTATTACAAATCAGCTTATTTCAAAATGTAAATACCACCAACATCATTAAAATTAAACTACAGACTCCTAAAAAAAATGTTTGTTGGCTGCCTTTTTTGTAAGACTGTGTCTCACTTTAATTTTTGTTAATAAATGACAAATCAGTTGCAGCTGAAGGTGATCTGCTCAGAGTTGCAGTTGCTGTGGAAACCAGTGCAGGATAGCTGCAGCATCTGGAGCATCTGGAGGTGGAGCTGACTGTGAGCACTTGCACTGCCCCCTGGTGGCCGAAACTGGTACTGCACTTGCATTGCCCCCTGGTGGCCGAAACTGGTACTGCACCATTTTATGCAACAGGGAAAAAGGGCCATAACTCAGCCAAAAATTGGTCTAAAAATATGAAAAAAAAATCCATAAATAGGTCGCACCGGTGTATAGGTCGCAGGCCTTGAAAAAACCATAAAAAGGTGCGACCTATACCCCGGAAATACGGTAGCAAAAGTATGAAGCTGAAACGTGGAAAAAGTTCAAACTTAAATAAGATAATTATTTTGTATTCACATGTCCTGGAACAGTTTATGTCAAGTGAATTATCTGATTTTGCAGCAATGCCATATTTTAATTTTAAAAGACTACAAATCAACAGAGCAAATTAAAGTGCTAAAGGAATCAATAAGTTGAGATGAACATGTTGAAACAAGTTGTAACATATTATACTGTACCTTTATTTATTTCAGTAGTTGAGCCTTAATCTAAATTCTGCTATGTGTTGCTTAAATTAAAACAGACGAGTCACATAGTTTCCTAAACAAATCCTTAAAAACAAGTCTCCATGCTATCAGAAAAGCATGCAATATTTCTACGTTTAAGTTGAAAGCTTAAAATCAAAAGTAACTCGGTGAAATGCATATTATCCATCAGACTCTTGCACAAATAACAACAATAAAACAAGTTTTCACAATTATAAAAATGTTTATCATTGATTTAAATTTTTGCTGAACTTGTTAAATACACATTAAGTCTATGTCTTGAATTTTTGTTGGTTATCTGTGAAAAAATATGAAATTAATGACCACCTCTTTGTTTTGTAAGCCATATTTAGGACTGGATGAAGTTTTTAGATCTATGTGTGAACATTGTATAATTTGGACATAAAATATGATACAAGGTAATGTTCTGTTTGAATGCAGGCTTTTGCATGTCGGTAATACATAAGATACAGCTGATGTGACATTTGGCTTTAATCCACATGTTGGGCTAATCAGATTGTGGGGAAAAAAACAAGCCCCACTGGTGTGACAGTTTAATCCATTTTTTTTTGTTGAACTTTTTCAGACTTGATCTAAAATACTTAAATTTAATTCCATTTAAAGGCCCAGACTGCTCTTGGTTAGTTGTCTGGACAAAAAAAATACAATAGCTTGCAGTCAGCTGCACATACTCCTCTGGGCAAGTTAATTTAGCTAATACTGGTAGGTATGGAATTTACTTTTTTAATTATAAGGTTTTAATAAATAAATTGATAAAGAATTTGGACAAAGGGAGTACTGTATGTATTTTTCCCCTGAGAACAGAGTTTGCCTAATTAAACTGGGAACATTTTTCTTATTTTTGAGAAACAAACTATAAAACAACAGAAAAAGATCAAATAAAACCCTCACGTGACCATTTCAGTTGTCTTTTAAAAAGACAAGGTGAGGGGTTTTGTTGTTTTATCCACCACATAAATGTAATTCTTCTCTGTAACAATGTGAAATGTCAGGTTGTCAGTAAGACCTGTTGTCAACGCATCAAAAACACGTTTCCAGATCTTTTTAATCTACTAGCTGATAAAATGTTTCATGATGGACCATAATGTTTTTCCAAGCACTAGCCTTCCAGACACAGTTATAACTCACGTCACACTGTTGTGGTTGGCGAAAATATCTTTGTACTCAAGGCTTCTGTTGTATAGGCCACAAGATATCTCTTTTTTACAACCTCATTCCACAGAGATTCTCACTGCCTGTAGATTACATGTCATGTTCTTTTTTGATATTCTGGCACCTATCAACAGCATCCATCTACTTATCTGAGAGCAGAACCCAACCTTTGAACATAGTGGAGGGAATTCAATCCGACCAAATCAAAGTCGATTCAAAGCATGTTGTTATTCCCCTGTTGGATTCGACTTGAATAATTGACAATGTTGTCAAAATGATGCAAGCTTTTTACGGTACATTGCATCAATTGGCTGTAATGCAGCTTTCCCCAAAAACTGGTACACCTTTCTAAAATCCTATACGTACCAAAAATGAAAATTGCACTCAGGCGCAACAGTTCTTGAATTGTAGTTTGATTAGTTCATATGTGTGTGCTTTGTTTGCTTAAGCAAGCAGCAAACATGTAATGGAGATGGAGAAGCTTTTTTTTAAATGGCTTAAAGCATTTATAGCCAACAAAAAAACAAATTATCAGCAAATAAAAGTGATTTACGCATTTGAATTAATCCACCATCTTTGTGTTTATTGGTCTTTTTCCATGCACTTTTTTATTTGATCCAAAACGCCAAACTGGTAAACCAGATAACATCAACACCCTATATGGAGTCTCAGCGTTCCCACAGATGCTTCTTTATTACAAATATAAACAATAAGGAATTATTTCTCCTGCTAGTTCAAAATGCAGAAAATGTATCCTCTTTGGACAATAAAAGCATCCAGTTGGTGTTGATACACACACATCAACCATTTGGACACACTGTGATCATCGTCAATGAGTCATGTTTCTAAAAAACATCCAGTTTACTATAACCAATAGTGGACAAAGTACTCAATTCTAGTACTTAAGTAAAAGTATTGATACTCATAGTCAAATCTTGCTCCACTACAAGTAAATGTTGCTTAGTCAAAAGTTTACTCAAGTGCTTACTTTTGAAAATACTACTTCCGCTCTCGGCAAAGCAAGTCGCATATCTTTTTGCTCCTACCCTCCTTAAGTTTTCCTCCTCCCTGCTTGCTTTTTGTCTCGTCTGTGACTCTTCAGCGCTCACTCGAACCAATTTGCGATGGATTTAATAAATTGGGCTGTTTCCTCTATAGATAAGATTTTTTCCACGAAGCGGACCGGGCCAGGAGAAGCGGTCTGCCCCTCTGACACGCACGCTGTCGGATACATGATGGACTCGTGGGGACAGTGGCAACCTATGTGTTTGACCGTCTTGTCTGTCGAAGACGTGGAAGATTTGTGGATTATTGGGATATTGGTGGCAGCTGCTCTGTTTTTTGGCGTCAGCGGAGCTGTCTGCTACTGGAAGCTCAGGAAGACTTCGGCGGCTATCAGCGCGCTGGCCAAACTTCCTGATCAGCAAGATTCTCTGATCCGGGCTGTGAGCTCCTCATCCCAGCTGTTGTACGAACTGAACCGCACGATGGGAGCGGCGGTAGACCACCGCGGACCTGCGGTGCGCTTTGGAACTCGTTTACAGCCGCCCGGCCTCAATCAGGGCACAGATGGGGGTTCGTAGCTCGGAACCTCATATGATTCGGCGATTTTGGACCTGAACAGCACCTGGACTTGGAAGGCTGCAGTCAAAAAGAACACTGTGGCCTGGATTGAAGATAAACAAAAGAACTATCTAATCTGGTTTCTGCACACGACCTTGAAAAGAAGGCTGTCTGGAAACTATTCTCCTGGAGTGAAGCTGAGAGACCTTGCTGACCCCCCCAGAGATCTCTGTGGGTGTGCTCGGAGGCGCCAAGCTGAACAACTGCTGAACTGTGCTATCTGAATGTTGCTCACAGACTCTTTGATCTCCTTGCATGTCGTCAAACTGCAACAATGTCTTGTCTGGATGTGCTTAATGCTGATAGAGTTTTTGGGACTTTATCATAGAGTGTCTTAAGGCAATCTTTGATAGATTCTTTTTTTGAATATCACAAATGATACCTATTGTGTTTTCCTTTTTTCCATATCTGATTTGACCTTCATCCCGAGACGGATGAGAGAGGCCGCGCTGAAGAACATGTCATGTGTTTGAATATGCAGCAGCTTTACATTCTCTCCCTCTTCTGGATGACTGTGTATACATTATCACGTTGTATTGGTGAGAACTGGTGCAATGTTAATAAAAGCTCTTGTATCTTGTATATTCAAAAGTAGATACATTTAAAAATACTCAAGTCTTTAAAAATACAAATTATATTTTCTAATATCAGTACATTGCTGTATTGTTTTGAATTATTTGACAGAAGCTTGTAAGTCTCTGAAACCTTCTGATGATGTAGAACCACTGTAACACCACTTAATAAAACCTGTAAACTACAAATAATATCTTCCCTGCCTTTTACGTTTGTGGAAATGCATGGAAATCCTAATGGATGATGCACATTTAGACTTTTCCTCATCTTCAGTATTCCTACAGCGCGTTGTTTGTGTGTTAAAGTGCATATATTGACAGCAACAACTGAACACAGGAGAGGAAACGGTAACACTGATAACTGAAGTAATAATAAGTTTAAGTTTGTGGTCTCCAGCTACAAATACTTGGGTGTACACATGAATGATAACCTCAGCTGGAGCAACAACACCACCAGCCTGATCAAGAAAGGTCATCAGAGACTCTACTTCCTCAGACGGCTGAGACGTGCTGGTCTGAGCAGCCCAGTTCTCACCTCGTTCTACAGGTGTGCAGTGGAGAGCGTCCTGTGCTCCAGCATCAACGTGTGGCATGGAGGCTGCACAGTTGAAGAGAGGAAAGCTCTACAGAGAGTGGTGAAGGCTGCACAGAAGTCTGTTGGAGTCAGTCTCCCCACCATCACAGACATTTACACCTCCAGATGCAGGAAAAGAGCCACCTGCATCATGAAAGACCTCACTCATCCAGCACACTCACTCTTTGCCCCACTCCCCTCAGGACGGAGGTTGAGGAGCATCAAGTGTAGAACCACTAGACTGAGGAACAGCTTCTACCCTGAGGCTGTTAGACTCATGAATAAATAAAAATAAAATAAAAAATAAACACTGCAAAATATCACATCATACTGATGCTGATCTGTTTTCTTGTTGCTGTGTTCATCTGTGACCATCTGCTCATACAAACTCATGTTCGTGCTGCTGTTTATTCCCACTATATTAGGCTTAGTGTATTACTAGTTGATGTTTTTCTTAGTTAATTCTAGATGTTATTACTGTTTTTCTATTGCATTTGTTGTTGGATGTAACTGGGACCCCGTGTACATAATCTCGTTTTCATCACATGTACCACATGCGGTGCAAATGACAATAAAGACTCTCTGACTCTGACTCTGACTCTCTCTGAAAGTACTGCCATACTTAATACAGAAGCTTACAAAACAATAAATGTTCTGCACAGATGAATCTAGCATAATACCTGAATCAACAACTGGCCAACTGTATTTCAGGAAAGAAAAACAGCAACGGCCGATTACAAAGCTGAGCCAAAAGGAACAAGTAACGAGAAGCTTCCTAGAAATGTAGTGGAGTCGAAAGTACAATATTTGTCTCAAATGTAGTGGAGTGAAGGTCACACATTCCCCCAAAACCCCCACAAATACTCAATTAAAGGAAATATACTCAGAAAATGTACTTAAGTACAGTTTTCAAGTAAATGTACTTTGTTACTGTCCACCACTGGCTATAACATGAAGCAGACCTATACCTAATAGACACAAGGTGGACTCATACAAATCTATAAATGATGTCCATCCATCCATGCATCCATCCATCCATGCATCCATCCATCCATCCATCCATCCATCCATCCATTCATCCATCCATCCATCAATGGAATGGATGGATCATTTTGTCTTCATTGCAAGAATACATTTGTTTTCAGCATACCTTGTAAATTGTAGCAACATATAAGTACCGTACTGTACACTTAATAGGATAATGGTTTAGTTTCCAACAGAGGGATTGGTTAAATATGAGAACTGCAGTAAATTTAAAGAATAATTTTGAAAGAAGTTGGTACTAAAAAGTCAGCAAAATGACTGGTGTTTGACATCTGTTTTCTTTTACTCCCAACAGATGGTCACAAGCTGCTGCTTCTGAAAATTCCCAATAAGCAGTAGCCTTGCTTGTTCTGTATTCTTTCATATATTGGCTTTATTTATTTTTTTGTGTGGAGACCATCAATAATGCTGCTTCCTTTGCACCAGCTGCATGATTCAAATGGGGTCTTCATTAGCTAGCTGGACTGGTGACAGATAAAGAAGCATTATAAGGATTTACTGTACAGTTTAAAGTGTGGGCGCACGGCATCCTGCTGGTGTGCAGAGGAGTGAAATGATGCATAGATGCATGCAAACATTAAGCTCCAAATTATCCAAAGAGATGCAATTTGGGTGTATTTGAAGAGACAGAAATTGTCTCTGTGTGTGTGTGTTGGGGGGATAAATTGAGAAATATTTGGGTCTACCAACTATTAGACTTATGTCTGCTATTCAGCAGCAGAAAAAGCCTCCGCAGCACAGTGCATAAAACTTTCATAGCTCTGTCGGGATGCTGTGTTTCTCCTGGATTATTTATCAAGCAGTGAGAAGTTGTTTATCACACAGCTAATACTCCTCTGCACAGGTGGGGAGGTTCGCAACTTCACATATTTGGCCTCATAATTAATATTAATATATATTTTTCTCAGATAGAATAGAAGGCAACTAAAAGGATGTGCCACATTCATTTGACCAAGGCATAGAATAAGAAAGATGCTCCACAGCTTGCCTCAGGAGCTCTCCCACTGATGCTGGAAAAACAGTTTGTAGCACAAATGACCAAATTAGAATATTATTAAGGAGCAGGAGTAGGATGGTGGATGGTACAAGCAGACAAGCAGAAGTTTGCTCTCACAGATCTAAAATACCAACCAAATACAGCACATAGCTTCCAATATTAAATCCACAAAGAAATGTGGGCCTTGGTTTGTTGAGGTAATAATAGCTTATTGCTAATTGACTTGATTGAGCTCCGAGGGCATTGTTTTTGGCTTCACAGCAGAGTCATTACCTCATTCTAATTAATCCCTTTATAAGCCCTACACAGACCACTGATGGCTGTATGATTTGCAGGGTGGAGTATCAGAGACCCCCTTCTGTGCTGACCTGCCAGCAGCCTCTTTGTTGTTTGGCTCCCCGTGTGCCATCAGTATGGTTGGATCTGTGGTTAACTCAGAATGTAGTTAATCACAGTTTGATTGGCTCCTGTGCTTCACATTGAGGTATTTCACTGTTTTGATCTTGAACTGAACATTATTACAGACTTGACCAGACTAAGTTTTTGTCTCTGGTTTGGGTTCGAGTATCAGGCCATGTGTAATATTATATCCCAAGTAACAGAAGAACGTTCTGAGAACGTTCTGAGAACGTTATTTTTAGGTTACGGGAACGTTCCCTCCTAACGTTCTGAGAACGTTCTGGTGTGGAGTTTTCTCGTGGTTCTCAGAACGTTAGGTAGAACGTTCTGAGAACGTTCTGAGAACGTTCTCAGAACGTTAGGTGAGAACGTTCTGAGAACGTTAGGTGAGAACGTTAGGTGAGAACGTTCTGAGAACGTTCTCAGAACGTTGAGAACGTTCTAGAACGTTCTGAGAACGTTCTGAGAACGTTATTTTTAGGTTACGGGAACGTTCCCTCCTAACGTTCTGAGAACGTTCTGGTGTGGAGTTTTCTCGTGGTTCTCAGAACGTTAGGTGAGAACGTTCTGCTAGAACTTTCTTAGAACATTCCATAAATTTTATTATTATTATTATTATAATAATATGGATTCATACATTTTAGTGCAAATTATGAACAATCAAAATAGATTCAAAGTTATTTATTCATCTACTGAACAATGTTTTTAACCTCCCAGAGAGAACAATTGCAAACAAACAAAAGTACACTTGTGTTATATTATAACACAAGTGTACTTTTGTTTGTTTGCAATTGTTCTCTCTGGGAGGTTAAAAACATTGTTCAGTAGATGAATAAATAACTTTGAATCTATTTTGATTGTTCATGTTCAATGAATTGTTCAATGTAGTTTGGAATAGTTCACATTTTTAGTTTGGAAAAAATAAACATTTGAGTTTTCTTTCTTATAACAGTTATAAGAAAGAAAACTCAAATGTTTATTTTTTCCAAACTAAAAATGTGAACTATTCCAAACTACATTGTCCCTTTCTTTAAACTTAAAAGTCCAGCTTGAACATAAATCAAATTAAATATGTGTTTTGCCATGATTTCTAGCTTTCAAATACAAGTACCTGTACAATACTCTCATTGTAATGAGAAATTTAAGTTGGCTAAATAAATCTCCATTGCACAAATGAAATCTTTCAAGTTTTATTTAAAAATGTCCACAATTCTTAAATCAAATCCAACAAAAGAAGCTGAATAATAAATTTGTGACCCATCACATCAAATGGGTTTATTTTTCAAAGTGGTTTGCGTAAATTTAGATAGTAAATAAGATGAATGAATAACTTATCAAATGGTTTAAATTAAATATCTGAAATAAAATCTTCACACCAAATATCAAACCATTTTCCTGATTATTAAGACAACACGATGAATTTGTCAGGATGATCTAAGTAAGAAAATGTATTTCTAAAAGTCAGTAATATATATGTTTGCTTGTAGGTCATTTAGACCAAATTTGACTTTAACCCCCGTTTGATGATGTGATGGGTCACATATTCAGTATGAAGTTCTAGTAAAACTAACCCTCTTTCAGGGGCGAGTAATCTGGTGATCCTACATAAATACATTCAGACCCTCCTTTTTAAAACATGGAGCGAGAAATCTGGTGATCCAACATGTGTTCACACATTAACAACTTCAGTGTCGTTTCAGAAACAGTTCTCAACCATCATTAGCAAAGCAGATCCATCATAAACATTTCTCAACCATCAGGAGCAATTGGTATCCATCATAAACAGTTTTCAACTATCATTATCAAATCACATCATCAGGAGCAATTGGCATCCATCAGAAACATGTTGCAACCATCATGTATGAAAAACCAGTGCCTTAGTGTACAGTCCAGGAACTTTAAAAAGCTAGAAGCAGCACAAAAAAAGCATCAAAAATTCCCTTACTTTGATTGAAGTTGAGGTAGACAGGCTTATTAGGTGGTTCTCATGGATCAGATGGAACAGCTTAGCCATTGAGCAATGATTCAACCATGAATGATGCAGTGTTTCCCCTAGTTAACTTGCCATGGCGGAGTGCTCATCTCATCCATGATTTTTGTTGACGGGGGACGGACACGTCTGAGTGCAGCTTGTAGGGGCAGGGGGCATTCAGCACGAGGGGAGAGGCAACGTGAGCGCTCCCTTTAGCTTTTTAGCTAGAGAGCCTGTATTTTGTGCTGCTAGCTTAGTGCAATGCCAGTGCTGGGTGGGTGGGTCAAGTTTGGTCTGGTAGGCGGGGTGCTCAGTTCTGTTGACGGGGTGGCGCACCCCGCTTGTATAATGGTAGGGGAAACACTGAATGATGGGTACATGGGAGTCCAGATGTGAGTTCAGGTCAGGTGTGTGGTCTTGATGAGAGCAGGTCTGTCCATCAGGTCAGGTGTGTTTTCCTGTTTTGGCAGCAGTCATTGATGTGGATACATGACAGGGTTAGGCACAAGGTGTTGAAGCACAGGTGATGATGGAGAGGACCTGCAGGAGGATGGTGAGGAGAGAGCAGAGGACACAGGTCTGCCCATGACGTCAGGTGCCAACAGGTTTTGTCTGTTGAAAGAGACACAAACATGAACATGTGAAGTTAAAGCAGGGTCATGACCTGCAGTAAAAACAGAAAACACAGACAGAAAACAAGTTCAACTCACTGTTAGGCACAAGGTGGTGACGCACAAGTGATGATGGAGAGGAGCTGCAGGAGGATGGTGAGGAGAGAGCAGAGGACACAGGTCTGCCCATGACATCAGGTGCCAACAGGTTTTGTCTGTTGAAAGAGACACAAACATGAACATGTGAAGTTAAAGCAGGGTCATGACCTGCAATAAAAACAGAAAACACAGACAGAAAACAAGTTCAACTCACTGTTAGGCACAAGGTGGTGACGCACAGGTGATGGAGAGGAGCTGCAGGAGGATGGTGAGGAGAGAGCAGAGGACACAGGTCTGCCCATGACGTCAGGTGCCAACAGGTTTTGTCTGTTGAAAGAGACACAAACATGAACATGTGAAGTTAAAGCAGGGTCATGACCTGCAGTAAAAACAGAAAACACAGACAGAAAACAAGTTCAACTCACTGTTAGGCACAAGGTGGTGACGCACAAGTGATGATGGAGAGGAGCTGCAGGAGGATGGTGAGGAGAGAGCAGAGGACACAGGTCTGCCCATGACATCAGGTGCCAACAGGTTTTGTCTGTTGAAAGAGACACAAACATGAACATGTGAAGTTAAAGCAGGGTCATGACCTGCAATAAAAACAGAAAACACAGACAGAAAACAAGTTCAACTCACTGTTAGGCACAAGGTGGTGACGCACAAGTGATGATGGAGAGGAGCTGCAGGAGGATGGTGAGGAGAGAGCAGAGGACACAGGTCTGCCCATGACGTCAGGTGCCAACAGGTTTTGTCTGTTGAAAGAGACACAAACATGAACATGTGAAGTTAAAGCAGGGTCATGACCTGCAATAAAAACAGAAAACACAGACAGAAAACAAGTTCAACTCACTGTTAGGCACAAGGTGGTGACGCACAGGTGATGATGGAGAGGAGCTGCAGGAGGATGGTGAGGAGAGAGCAGAGGACACAGGTCTGCCCATGACGTCAGGTGCCAACAGGTTTTGTCTGTTGAAAGAGACACAAACATGAACATGTGA
>JBBPBX010078301.1:0-16656 GCA_038048925.1 Garcialebias charrua | reverse complement strand
ACAATATTAATTCATTTTAATACACAAAATAATTCTTAGATAATTAATTATACCCTTTTTAATTCTGCCATTTTTAACTTTCGTTTTGAACGACCGGTTTCTGATACTGAGTTCTGAAGTCCACGCCCTTCAAAGATCTGTTTACGCCCTCTGTAACAGCCAGTATCTGTAATGTGTTGTTGTTTTAAAATTAGCTCTTTTTTTATTACTCATTTGACTTACTGTTAGTGCTAGCTTAAGATAACTTACCGAAACCCGTCTGAGCGCGCCACAATTTGCTGCTCCTTTTAGCATGAGACCACCCGAATCCGATGCTAATGTTAGCTTGTTCCTCTTCCGGTGTTCGCCAGCTCCGCTCGTTGCACGCGGAGATTTTGGGAGTTATCGCTGTTCCAGTCAAGACAACACAAAGTTCACCAAGTGTCTCCCGTAAATTAATCCGTAAGGAGAAGGTCCTCGCTGCTGCAAGGCTGCTGCGAGGCAGCAGCGAGGCTGTACAGTTGAAGCTCCGCTCCATCGCGCCAGAAGAGGGTCCCGTTGCCGCAGGTCCCTACGCCGGGGGTCCGCTCGTTTAATTTTTGCCGGCTGCGCGTTGGGAGCGATCGCAAATACACTAAAAATTGAACTAAAACATAAAAATAACAATTATACTTTATTTATAAAGCCATTTAAAAAAACACAGCTGCAACAAAGTGCTGTACACATGAAATTAAGAACATATAAACAAAAGATGAGATGAAATCATGAAAAACAACAGTCATGTGTTTAATACAGAAGTGGGTTGAGCCTAACCAGGGGTTGCTAGGTGAGGGGCTGGACTCAGGTTGGGGTGGGTTGTCCTCTCTCGCTTGTGACGTAACATGCGAGAGTATTTTAAAACGAAACGTATCTTATCACAGTAAAATAAATTTACTAGAGTAAATAAACCACTGGGTGCATTTTTTTGCCACTAGGACTGTTTTTTTATGAAGTACATACCCAAAGTTGAGTAAAAAAAAACTTTAAAAAGTGAATTTTGAATATGTGGTCCCCTTTAAGAAATAAGGTGGAAGTTCATCTGGACCTGCAGATTTTTTAGTATCAAGATCTTTTAACAGTTTATTTACCTCACTGACTGAGAACGGAGAAAAAGAGAAGGTGTGATTAACTGAGGATTGACTTGTAGGAGGGATTTGATTTGTAGAAGTTTGATTATTAGATGAAGTGGCTGATTTTCCATTTGTAACTGTGTCAAATAATGAACTAGAAGCAACAAAATGTTTGTTGAAACAGTTCAGGATCTCGTGCTTATTTGACATAGGAACAGAGTCAACAAGAAATTGTGATGGGAGGTCAGATGATTGGGGGGTGCCTGAGAGAGATTTGATGGTTTTCCAGAATTTTTTAGGATCGTTTAGATTTTTAATAAACACCAACAGTGAATTTCAGTGGTGGTGGTGGGGTGGTTACTGTTCTTTGATTTAGCGATAGACCTGATCATAACAGAAAATGACCTGGCAGCATGCAGCCTTCACAACACTAAATTACATTGTGCCAAGCAATGACACATAAAGCAAATGTTTTTAGTCCGTTTTGTCAGCCTGCATTTAATTATTAAAACAAAATAATTTACAGGTTCCTTCCTTCGTTGGTGCCACAGTTTCTACACTTCATAACTTTTATTGACCTTTCCTTCACAATCCACTTAGAAAACATCCATCTCCTTCTCCCAATGTTTTCCTTTCCATTTTTCCTCCCCCATCACTGATTTTAACAATTTTACTTTACTGAAGACTTGTGTTACCTGGGTTCTTTCTCCTTCAAGGTATTCTCTATAACTCCATCAGGTGGACTTTTCAAATCTTGAGGTAAAATCTTGCCACGCACAATGCAGACACGTTAGCTTAGATGCTACACACTCTGTTTCTCCTAAGATCCCCCGCACTGGTCAACAGCTGAAGTCACTATCATAGTTGTAAGCTAGTATGCGACACAGAGGTGTCGCCATCCTCCTCTCTCCGCCCTGTCAACTAAAACTTCAAAAGAGATGAGCGCCTGCTGAGCCAAGTGAGCGAGGAGGAACACTTTCTTAAGGGCCGTTTACACGGTGCGTATTTTGAGTGAAACCGCTCCTTTCTCTCTGCGGTTCTGCCGATCGTTTATACGACACCACTGGCCCCCCTCTTTGAATCTGATGGTTTCTGGATCCACCGCTCATAGGGCCAGTTTACACGGCGCGTATTTTGAGTGTAACCGCTACTTTCTCTTTGCGTCTTTGCTTATCGCCTACACGACGCTGCTGGCCCCCCTCTTTGACTCCGATACTTTTCTGATCCTGCTCTCAAGGTGGAAGTTTTTCGCTGACCCCCCGTTGATAATGTAAACATCTCCCGTGGAGCTTTTGTTTGAACACATGCACGCAGCACGCACGCGCAGACAGCCGGCATTTTAACAATGGCGGTGGACTGGACAGTGGACACACGCACCACTTTCTGAACTATAGCTGATGGAATATATTTTGATTCTCATATTTAATTATTCTACACCTTACCTGCATCTGTGTTGGAAGAGAGCAGCTGCCTGGATCCAGTTGTCGCTGTTAACGAGGCAGTCGGACATTTCACGTGTCACGCTGCACTATAACATACTAAATGTGCTATATATTAACAGTTTAACAATAATAAACAGTATTTATGTTAGCGTGGGAGATATTTAAATTTATCTGAGCTAAATGAAGCTATCTGGACTCGTTACGTCATGCCTAACATGCTGCATGTTGAAAATGAAGACACCAGGTTGATTTTTAATTTATTTATTTATTCAACACCACAAACTCATGTCACAAACACTGAGAATTAAATTGAACACTTTTAAAAACACGTTAACCGAACTTTTATGAACTGGACTCTGTTGTTTTCATCCTGGTGGAAACTGGACCCACATCCGAACCGCCGGTCCGCTTCGTGGAACAGCTTCGACCTCGCAGGAAAAAAATAAAAATAAAACCTCAGTTGGTTGTTCTGTGATCGAACTAAACACAAGGAAACATTATTAAGAACATTGGGCCTCATGCACGAACCATTCGTACGCACAGATTTGTGCTTATACTGTGCGTACGAGTGATTTAGGATCATTTGTGGCATCCAACAATGTTTTCGTATCCTACGAATTTATTCAGATACGAACAAAATTTACGAGTGGTCCGGACCTGTCGTATATTTTAGGAGCGTCAGTCTGCTGTCATCCAGACGGATCTTCTCCACGAATAACTTCATATTTCGTTATTTAGAAAATATTTAGAGTTTAAAAAAATCACGCACCATAATTATTCTTGACAATAGGTTATTCTGTTTGAATTAGAATTATAATTTTAAGTTTAATTTGTCTGGTGTGTCGCGCAGGCTTCAGTGAGTCGTGCGCTCCTTGGTCATCAAAGCCGCTCCTCATATTAACACCCAGGTACATAAAATTCCCATACACCGCCGCAGAACAAGTACGAATTAAGACTGATCTTGTGTCAAACACCATCGGAGCAATAGATTATTATATCTGATTCGAAATATAACCTGCAGAATGTGGTGGTTGCGCGCTGACCAGGAGGTGCGCGCATCATTTGTGCTGCAAAACATGTTGGCACGCGTCTTGCAGCGTGGCATTTACAGTATTGTCCATCCATCTCGCAGACTGATCTCCTCCTGTCCGTGCTGCGGCGAGACGTTTGTTTGAAGCCATTTTCAGATCAAACCATTTATTCTTGATTTCTGATACTGTACGACCCACGGGACACACAGCATGCACTACAATATTAATATGAAGTTAACTGTAGTTTAGAGACATTTAAAATGCTTCTGTTGAAAAACACATCCGACACTTGCGGGGGGTGGGGGGGTAGCGGTGCGCCACAGCTCTTCTGAATAAGTGAAACTATAATGTAACACAGTACACTAAAATTAGAGATATTTGACCATCCGACACTTGCGGGGGGGTGGGGGGGTAGCGGTGCCCACGCTCTTCTGAATAAGTGAAACTATAATGTAACACAGTACACTAAAATTAGAGATATTTGACCATCCGACACTTGCGGGGGGGGGGGGCAGCGGTGCGCCACAGCTCTTCTGAATAAGTGAAACTACACAGTTGTTTACAAACTTTACACTAACATTAAAGATATTTGACCATCCGACACCTGCAGGGGGGGGGGGTAGCCACAGCGCGACTGAGAGCAGATCTCCGAACGCGTGAAGTTCCTCATTTTACTTCATGAGTTTGAATGAATGGACACTTCCTGCTGTCAGAAGGCAGGAAGCGTGGCCTTATATGGTGTTTTGAGGGGTGGAAATTATGTAAATTACTTCACGCGAGCACGCGCAGGTGAGTAGAACAGGTGGAATTCATCACCTTTAAGCAGCCCGTTTACACGCTTTTCCTGTGGATAGAAGACTTTGTTGGTTCTGACGTGGCATGTTCGTACGAACGCTTCGTACGAACAAAAGTAGGAGAAATTTAGGATAAGAATAAGAACATTTTCGTGCATGAGGGCCATTGTTTACCTTGTAGCGCTGCTGGAAATCAGCTGATTCTCACGGACTAAAGTCAGACATGTTGACGCGGTTCCGGTCCAGTCAGCAACTGGTGTGCAGCTTGTTAGATGAAGCAGGTCCCACTTGGTGTCAAATCTGTCGACTCTTATCCAAATTCCAGCTTTAACTTGTTGTTAACTTGTTGACAACAACTTGTAGTTAGCTGAACTTTTAGCCAGAGAGGAAAACAGGCTGCCTCGTCTGCTCTGTTTACCTCAGGCAGCACGCATGCGCAGTAGTGAAGGTTCCAAAAATCACAGCGCCATCTAATGGCCCAGCATGGTAACTACAGTGAAGTCATGAGGACTGGGGGTGGGGAGGGGAGAGTCGTATCCACAGGATTCGCCTGTGTCAACGCAAAACTTTTGACCTAATTAAAGCCCTGTTTACACGGACACTGTGTGGGGGAAACGGATGTTTTGGGTATGTTAATTAGGTGAAAAGTTTTGCGTTGACACGGTCGAATTCTGTGGATACGACTCTCTCCCCCTCCACTCCCCGTCCTCATGATTTCACTGTAGTTACCATGCTGGGCCTTTAGATGGCGCTGTGATTTTTGGAACCTTCACTACTGCGCATGCGTGCAGCCTGAGGTAAACAGCAGTCGAGGCAGCCTGCCTCGTCTGCTTTCCTCTCTGGCTAAAATCAGCTAACTACAAGTTGTTGTCAACAAGTTAGCAATAAGTTAAAGCTGGAATTTGGATAGGAGTCGACAGATTTGACACCAAGCGGGACTCTCTTCATCTAACAAGCACACCAGACGCTGAGTGGACTGTGGACCAGAACCGGACTTTACTCCGTGATAAACAGCTGACTTACAGCAGGTAAATCAACGTTCTTAATATAATGTTTGCTTGTGTTTACTTTGATCACACAACAACAGAGTTTTTATTTATTTATTTATTTCTGCCAGGTGGAGAAGCTATCGTTCCAACAAACAGGCAGACGGTTCGGCGGTTCTGATGGGTCCAGATGAACACACAGCAAGAGTCCAGTTCATTAACGTAGTTACAGTTCGGTTCACGTGTTTTAATAGTGTGTTCAGTTTAATTCTCAGTGTTTGTGTTGTAAACTTTGTGGTGCTGAATAAATAAATAAATAAAAAATAAACCTGGTGTCTTCATTTTCACAGCACGTTACGCACTGTTTAAAAAATGTAACGAGTCCAGATAGATACTGTAGTTCAGATAAATTTACATCTCCCACGCCAACATAAATACTGTTTATTATTGTTAAACTGTTATATTTTGCAGCGTGACACGTGAAATGTCAGACTGTCCGCGCATGCGGGCTGCGCGCATGTGGTTGACACAAAAGCTCCACGGGATAGGTTTACATTATCAACGGGGGGTCAGAAAAACTTCCACCTTGAGAGCAGGATCAGAAAAGTATCGGAGTCAAAGAGGGGGGCCAGCAGCGTCGTGTAGGCAATAAGCAAAGTCGCAAAGAGAAAGTAGCGGTTACACTCAAAATACGTGCCGTGTAAACTGGCCCTAACATGCCCATAAGTTCCGTTTCCCCCACACAGTGTCCGTGCAAACAGGGCCATAGTGGAGTTTTTTTGCTGACCCCCCCCCCGGTTAATAACATAAACATCTCCCGCTGAGCTTTTGTTTGAGCGACAAGCGCGCGTGCACAGCCGGCATTTCTATCAACAACAGTTGCGGTGGACTGGACATGCACCGCTTTTTGAAATACAACTGATGGAATATATTTTGAGTCTCATATTTAATTAATCTACACCTGAATTACCTGCATCTGTGTTGGAAGAGACACAGTCTGCTCCAGTTCTAATATCACTGTTTATTGAACGAGGCAGGCGGACATTACACACGTCACGCTGCACTATAACATATACTATCTGCTAAATAATAACAGTTTAACAATAATAAATAGTATTTATGTTAGCGTGGGAGATATATAAAGTTATCTGAGCTAAATGAAGCTGTCTGCGCTCAAGTTACGTGATTTAAACGATGCGTTACATGCTGAGTGTTATTAAAGTTGAAAATGAAGACACCAGGTTTATTTCTTATTTATTCAACACCACAAACTATGTAACAAACACTGATAATTTAACTGAACACTATTAAAAACATGTTAACCGAACTATAACACTTTAATGAACTGGACTCTGCTCTGTTTTCAACCTGGATACTGGTCCCATCAGAACCGGTCCGTTTGGATAAAGGACAGCTTCTTGACCTCACAGGAAAAAAAAACAGGAAAAAAAAAAAAACTCAGTTGGTTGTTGTGTGATCGAAGTACCGGTAAACACAAGCAAACGTTAAGAACGTTGTTTACCTGCTGATAATCAGCTGTTTATCACGGAGTAAAGTCCGACATGTTGACTGAGTTCTGGTCCAGTCAGCGTTTGGTGTGGAGCTTGTTAGATAAAGCGGGTCCCGTTTGGCGTCAAATCTGTCGACTCTTGTCCAAAATTCAGCTTTAACTTGTTAAGTTGTTGCTAGCTCAACGTTTAGCACAAAAGAAAGGAGCAGTCTGTGGATGCATGTAAACACTAGAATTCGCCCGTGTCAACGCAAATCTTTTCATCTAATTAACATACCCCAAATCTCTGTTTCCCCCCACCGTGTCCGTGTAAACAGGGCCTTAAAGTCAAGTCAACTTTATTTGTAGAGCACATCTAAAACAGAGAATGTTATCAAAGTGCTTACCACCAACAATGGGAGTAAAATTAATGGAAAAGTACAAAACATTAAAGAGAAATGATGTCATCCAACATGCCACTGACCCCCCCACCCCCACCACTACCAAAAACAAAAACTCTTCATATTTACACAACTCACTTAAATGACATATTTTAGTTTGAAATCAGTGAATTTCTGTGAAAAGCTACTACAGGTAGTCCCCGACTTACGAGCGAGTTCCGTCCCTAGGGGGCGCTCGTATGTCAAAAATTCGTAAGTAGGATCACATAGTAAAAAATGTTTTTTTTTTTTTTAGAAATGAATACATGTACAGTACTGTACAGTCACCAAGCACTTAGCCTATCCTAACAGTTTTTAAAGATGAAGGAGTGAGTTTAATTGTCTCCCTTTCACATAAAGGGAGCTAGCTCCCTTTATGGGAATGGAGCCTGCATGGAGGAGGGAGACAATTCCACTCACTCCTTCATCTTTAAAAACTGTGTTAGGATAGGCTAAGTGCTTGGTGACTGTACAGTACTGTACATTTATCTATTTATTAAAAATATACTGTACAGTACAGTATATATATTTATTTATTTATAAATAGATAAATGTACAGTACAGTACTGTACAGTCACCAAGCACTTAGCCTATCCTAACACAGTTAAGGAGTCAGTTGAATTGTCTCCCTCCTCCCCAGCAGGCTCCATTCACATAAAGGGAGCTAGCTCCCTTTATGTGAAAGGGAGACAATTCAACTCACTCCTTCATCTTTAAAAACTGTGTTAGGATAGGCTAAGTGCTTGGTGACTGTACAGTACTGTACATGTATTCATTTATTTAAAAAAATATATATTATTTTTTTAATGAGATGCATATTCGTAAGTCCGGGACCTCGTAAGTAAGAGCACTCGTAAGTCGGGGACTACCTGTAGTTTGCAGGTATGGACTAAACTGAAACTAAGGCAAGGGTTAAATTAATTCTTTTATTTCAACAGTTTAATTTTGTGTTCTAATTTTCATGTATTTAAAACAAAAGCTAAAAAACATATTTCTTGTGTGAATCTCATCTCTTCATTCAGCAGTATCCACCTCTTTCGCAAAAAGCTCCTGTAGGCCGCCATGACAGTCCGGTGCCGCCCCCTCCCGGTGGTGTACTTCTGGCGGAAGTCCTGTAGCTTGTGTTTTGCTGTGAAAAACAAGCTGGGACACCAGTTTAATTCCTCTCGTTTTTTAAATCTTTTGGTTTGTTTCTTGCTGGGTTAGAGGGTGTTACAGCCAGGTATACGTTTGAGCAACGCGCTGTTGTAAACCTGAAGGATTTATCTCCATCGGAGGAGCTGACAGCTGCTCCTTCCTCTGTCTGTGTCTGGCTCCGAGCTGCTGTTGAAGACGTCACGCTCCGATCAACTTTAGTTCGGTAAACAAAATATTCTATACAAATCTATACAAATCATTTTGTGAAACCATGTCAGAACAATATCGGAGTATAACCGTCTGTTTAGTAGCTGTTTTTTTTTTGTTTTTTTCCATGGTTCTATGGTTCCTGTACTGCTGTGGTTAGCTTAGCATGTAGCTACTGTACATGCTAACTTCCAGCCGGTAACACTCACAACAAAGTGCTGGTCTTTGTTGAGCCTGGACTTTTTTTTTTGGCTGTGTTATTTTAGTTAAACTGTTATTTAGCTGGTTAGATATGATTGAGACAGTTTACACATCTTTTTTCAAAGACAGACCGTGTCAACAATGACTAGGCCTCAAAACCTGACCCGTCATTAAACCAGAGTTATTAAAGCACATTTAAAATAATGATGTAAATTAAAGAGGAGAAAAGTGCACATGAAGCTACATTTGTACTAAAATGTGAGTAAATAAAGCATTTACTTAACAAATCTGTCATTAAATAATATAACTGTGTGTTGCACACGTGTTTATACAGTATTATTTATATTTATTTATATTATTTAATGACAGATCTGTTAAGTAAATGCTTTATTTACTCGCATTACAAATACTGTACTGTACACACTGTCTATGACAAGACACATTTTCTTTTTCTACTTTACAGAAGATTGAAGCCACGAGATCCATCCAGAGATAAGATCCTACGTCAAGTAAATGCTTCATTTACTCACATTACAAATACTGTACTGCACACACTGTCTATGACAAGACAAGTTTTCTTTTTCTACTTTACAGAAGACTGAAGCCACGAGATCCATCCAGAGATAAGTTTGTACACCTGGGTCCAGTCTCAGATCTACACCTTGGATTCCTGTGGAGTTGGCTGAAATCGGACAGTTCCACATGAAGAGAAATCTGTTCAGTTTGCTGGTCTCCATCATTGCTTGTTGAATTGGTTTTGATCTTTATTCTGTGCCAATTCATTTTCATTAAGACAACACCACCCACAGTTGTCATATTGTACAGTATTCAGTTTCAACTGTTTTAAATGTATAATTATAGCTTTTATTCTGAACTTTGTCAGTCTCCTGGGTGATGAAAACTTATAAGCTAAATGAATGTTTTTATGCTTTGCACATGTGAATAAAAACACTGGCCTAAGAACAATCAAGACCTTTACTTTTTATTTATGTGTATTACTATGAGTAGTATGGGTGACATCACAATGAAACTACTTCACATTATTAGACATTGAACGGTGTATTTTAATTATTGAAATAACAAAAAGAACAAATGTAAATGAACAGCAGATTTATTTATAGAAGATTTTAACTCGTTTGTTGCTGTGTAAGACTGCACAAAACTTCTGGACTTCTGGAAGTCGAGTTTCCATCCATGTCCTGGGAGTCTGCTGGTGATTGAAGATTCTACGACCTGAGAGAGGACCTTAACACAGAAATTTTTAGATATGGAGTACATAATTTCTGTTTTTTTTTTTGTATATAATATATATACTCCACACCATGAATGTTTTTGTTGAAAAGCTTATGTAATATTGTACGTATGAAATCAACTGAATAATGACTTCTTATTTTGTTTTATTCAACCACAATGTAACAGGTTCTTTAAATGGCAACACATGGTTTTCTCAAAACAAAAATGTACATATTTCATATTATCTTGTCTTTGAATATTGCAGAAAATATATAACTACTGTACTTTATCATCAACTTGTTAATTAAACAGCATGTGTTTCAACTTTGTACATTTCACTTGTGCTGTGACATTTTCAACAAATTTTATATTAAATGTCTGCTTTCATTCACAGCACAGACTTGAACTCTGACTATATTAATGTCTGGCTGTGATCTAAATATTCTGATATCAGATGTCATGTACCTTCCACAGTGTGTCCAGTCAGCCTGTCCGTGAGCAGTGAGATAAGACGTTATCTGTGCTTCACATGTCACCTGTCACTACTCACGGACTGAGCAGTGACAGCTGAGGCACAGTTAACGTCTTATCTTCGCAGCTTTTTAAAACATCCTTGGAACGTATCCACCTTTGCTGTGCTGCCATTTACGTTAGGTAAAGGTAACTTATGTGTAAATAAATAAATAAATCGCTAGCAAAGACGTTACCCCACAAACGTAAACAAGAGCGCGGGACCGCGGGCGGAAGTACACTCCCGGCTTCCGCTATGAATTATGGGTAGTGGCGGGAAATCGAAAATAAGGTGGATACTGTAAAAAATAATTTACAGGTCAATTCACAACTGGAGAGACAAATACCCCCATCATTCAGTGCATCATAGCATCCAGCTGAAAAACTGATTTGACACTTTCAGTCTGCAAGACTTCTCCCTCCTGGCTGGGGATGCCCAAAGTCCACAGCAAAGTTCAATCAATCAATCAATCAATCTTTATTCAGCAGCCAGAAGGTGCACAAAGTGCTGAACAATACAGAAATAAAACAAACTATCAAAAATAACAATAAAACTTCACTTTTTCTTCAAAATACTCCCCCCTTCGAATTTCCTGTTCCTCACCATGTCTCCACAAAACAGATCACATTAGTGAAATGGCTCGTCTGTCTTTTTCCACTGTCGTTATCATTGTTGCAGAAATCATCTTCAGATCTCCCCCTCCCTCCACACAGCCCCAATTGTCCACCATCAGCATCTCTTCACACAATTTTTCATTTGATCACGCTCATTCACTGATATTCAGTCCCACAATAAATTCATTACTTCAATGTCATTACACTTTGTATCCAAGGAGCCACAGTCCTCATCATTCTTGCAAAACTCCCCAGCCTGCACACACTCCCACCCTCTGTCCACAGAATTATAATTCACGTAGGCTGCATGGATGCATCCTGTCATCACTGCAAAACCACCAGAAGTGAGTTGAACAAACTTCTGAAATTTCTCAACACCTGTGGCAAATAAGAGTTTATAATCTGTAGGACAAAACTTGTGTTCTTGCAAATTAATTTTTTCCTGAGGAATTATAAAAGTTTTTATGACATTCTGTGTATGTATATATGTATGTATGTATATACAGAGTAATAATGTGTATGCTGTTCAGTGTCAGGAGGGCTGTGATCAGTCTTATATCGGGGAAACTAAACAGCCACTGGCCAAAAGGATGGCCCAGCACAGAAGA
This sequence comes from Garcialebias charrua, assembly GCA_038048925.1. Lineage (NCBI taxonomy): Eukaryota > Metazoa > Chordata > Actinopteri > Cyprinodontiformes > Rivulidae > Garcialebias > Garcialebias charrua. The sequence goes on along the minus strand of JBBPBX010078301.1, from coordinate 4,875 downwards.
TCAACATCATCAGGTCAGGACTCTGCAGTCTACACTCATCTCCACGCCAGCGGTCACTCTTTCAGGGATGAAGATGTTCACATCCTTGATAGAGAGGAACAATGGTTTGAGAGAGGAGTAAAGGAGGCCATCTTTGTGAAAAGAAACCGTCCATCATTAAACAGGGGTGGAGGCCTCCGGGTTCAACTGTCCCCCTCTTACAATGCTGTTATTGCTAGTATCACTCAGCCCTCTGTGAATAGCAAACAACCATCAGGGTGCTAACGATCCATCGTTAGGCTGATGGTCCTCCTTGATCATGTGAGCAGCTGGTTTTGGCTGTCATCAGCCAACTGGTTGTGAGAGGGTGCTATTTATAAGACTGAGCTGAACAGCACCTCAGACTGAGGAAGTCTTTCGGACGAAAGACGAAACGTTTCTACAATTTTTTGCTTTGTTTTGTTTTTTTTTGAATGTCCAGAGGACCAGACTTAGCTTTTTTAGATTTTTCTACCTGGATTATTGAGCATGCATCAGGGTATTTTGAACCACTTTGGCCAGGATTGCCTCAAACTTGTTAGAGAGTTTGAGAAAACAGCTAGGAAGAGGGCGGACTACAGGAACCACTTGCGATTCAACCTTAGATGCAGACAAAGTGGCATCATTCCCAAGAGCCTGGAACTGAAATCGTCGGTCAACGGGCACCGGGCAAGCAAGATCCTTCAGAAGGCACAGACGCAGCTGCTGAATGAACGGGTGAGACAGACCAATTTTACTATTGAGACCTTGCAGGCCAAAGAAGAGCACATTAAACAAAAACTAACAACGTTCCTAGATCAGACCACACTTCAGCAAGTGATGGACTGTACAGATCAGGCACGCTTAGCACAGCACGTCAAGTCCAAGACTCGACAACAAAACAAATTTAACTTACTGATAACTCGTCAACACCATCACAATTCCAACAACAACACATTCAGTGTAAGACAACACTCCGATACACAGTTACATGCCAGGGAGACAGAAAAGTGGGTGAAGAATTTATCTGACAGACAGCTCACCCAGCCGGAGACAGAGATTCTTGCCAGGGGACTAAACTTTGCAGTGGCACCAAGTAGAATTCCGCTGGTGGAGATGATCACAGCCACTGAGTCAGCCATCCGTAACAACAAAATTAAAGATTTTGAAGCAGAACAACTCAGAGTCAAAGTTTCAGCCTGTCTCAGTAATGCCAAACCACCACCTTCCAACATCAGTAGAGAAGAGAGGGATGCACTCACCACTCTTAGCAAAGACAAAAACATCATAATTCTCCCAGCAGACAAAGGAAGGTGCACAGTGATTTTGAACCAGAAAGACTATCATGAGAAAGTTATGTCACTCCTTAGTGACTTAACCACTTATGAACCGCTGAAAAGAGATCCAGGAAGTGGTTACAAGAAGAAGTTGATAGATTGCCTGAAAATTTTGAAGCAGGACAAGGCTATTGACAGTATTCTGTACCACAGACTGTACCCAGGGGAGGCCACGCCAAGTCTGTATGGTTTACCCAAAATCCACAAACAAGGTGTACCTTTAAGACCAATTGTTAGCATGATTAACTCGGTCACTTACAATGTTTCCAAATATCTGGCATCTGTACTCATCCCTTTAGTTGGCAGCTCAGAACACCACATACAGAACACCATGGACTTTGTGGATAAGGTGAGGGATGTCATCATGGAGACTGATGAAACAATGGTCTCTTTTGATGTTACATCACTCTTTACGTGCATTCCTGTTGATGAGGCAGTAGAGGTGGTCTGTTTAAGGTTAAAATCAGACACCACTCTGAACAGCAGGACCACGCTTTCCACAGAGCAACTGTGTCAACTCTTGAAACTGTGCCTGCAGTCAACCTACTTCACATATGGGGAGCAATATTATAGGCAGAAACATGGGTGTGCTATGGGGTCTCCAGTTTCTCCTATTGTTGCCAACCTGTACATGGAGGAGGTAGAAAAGAGAGCATTGACATCCTTTTCAGGGAGACCACCAAGTCATTGGTTCAGGTACCGTATTTTTCGGATTATAGGTCGCACCTTTTTATGTTTTTTTCAAGGCCTGCGACCTATAATCCGATGCGACCTATTTATGGATTTTTTTCCATATTTTTAGACCAATTTTTGACTCAGATATCAGCCTGTTTCACTTTGGCAGAAAAATTGTGCAGTACCACTTTCGGCCACTAGGGGCGCTGTGCAGTACCACTTCCAGAGTACACCGACCCAAGAAGAAGAAGAAGACCGTATGGTTTCCAGCTCATTTGTCCCAAAAAAAGCTCCTGTGCTCGGATACTCTGTCGGCGTGCTGGCCTGGATGTAGCTGTTAGCTCTGTGTTTCTTAGCTGGTTTTTTTGCAAGATAAGTCAAGAACCACTCAGCGGATTTTTCTGAAACTTACAAAGTGGAATCACAGTGTGGACGTTTACAAGTGAGTACCGGTAGCTTTATTAGATGTTTGAGATTAAAATAAAATAAAACAATCTTTTAGCTTAGCTTTTTGTTAGCTTGTGGCTGTTGTTCCGTTTACCGGTATGTTAGAAATAGCTTCAAAACCACTCGGTGTATATTTTTTCTGCTTACAGAGTTTAAATTATAAGACAGTAATGTACGTAACAATGGTCTATAGAAAATATTTGACTTAAAATTCAATTTTTTATTCGGTGTTCTGTGTGGCGGACTTCCCGTGAGCATTATTTTTTTTATCGGTGTTCTTCTAAATAACTTCTAAACCACTCGGTGTATATTTTTTCTGCTTACAGAGTTTAAATTATAAGACAGTAATGTACGTAACGATGGTCTATAGAAAATATTTGACTTAAAATTCGATTTTTTTATTCGTGTTTTCTGAAAGGCGGACTCGTCTCATGTTAGCCTCTGTTAGCTTCTCTTTATGTTATAAATTGCTTCGAAACCAATAGGTATATAGTATAAGTATATTTATTTCTGCTTACAGAGTAATTATAAGGCTCTAATGTACTTAACTATGTCCTGGAAAAAACATTTGACATAAAATTCGATTTTTTTATTCTTGTTTTCTGAGAGGCGGACTCGTCTCGTGTTAGCTTCTGTTAGCTTCTGGCAGACATTAGCAGCAGAGCTAAACACTCGGTCCATATTGCCGGGTTGACTCAGCGGTCACGCGGCGCGTCAGCAGTGGATGATGCATTACGTCGGCGGTGACGTAGGTGCGACCTATATTCCGGTGTGACCTATTTATGGATTTTCCCAATTTTTTGGCAATAATTGGACATTGCGACCTATATTCCGGTGCGACCAATAATCCGGAAAATACGGTATGTTGACGACACCTGGGTTAAAATTAAATCTTAGGAAGTCCAACATTTCACTGATCACATCAACTCGGTGGATAAATATATCAAGTTCACACGAGAAGATGTAAGAAAGGGTAGGTTGGCTTTCTTAGACTGTGAAGTCTCAGTTTCTAATAGAGGAAATTTGCAAACTGAGGTGTACCATAAACCCACCCACACAGACCAGTATTTACAGTTTGACTCCCATCACCCTCTGGAGCACAAGTTAAGGGCCAGGCAGAGCTGTGCGTTTTGAAGAGCGCCGCGCCACGCCGTGTGAGCGCCGCGGCACAAGCCTTTGAACGTGGGCGTGAACGCGCCAAGCTCAAATTTTACGACCGCTCATGCGCGCGCGTTGTCTCACAAGAAACTGCCCGGTGGCTGACTGTTTTGTATGAGACACAAATGTATTAAATATCCCTTCTTCATCGCTGAACTGGACTTTTCTTTTGTTTTTTTGCCAAAAGTCAAGTGATTGCTTGAAGCGGTCACCATTCACTTCCTCCTCATATGAGGAGGAATGAATGAACTTGTCACAAGTGAACTAAAGTCATGTCCAACGTGGATGCGCAGGTTCTAAATATTTCCTGGTGTGCTGGTCTGCTGTGTGGGCTGAAGGACCAGCGCTCCCTGTTTTAATTTTTAGGACTTTTTATGAACATATAAACACAGAACAAAGCTGCACAGCCCTCTGCCTTTTTGTCTCCCACCCGACCTGTCAATCAATTCAGTAGAGAGAGAGAGAGAGAGAGAGAGAGAGAGTCTTTATTGTCATTTGCACCGCATGTGGTACATGAGATGAAAACGAGATTATGTACACGAGGTCCCAGTTACATCCAACAACAATGAAAGAGAAAAAAACAGTAATAACATCTAGAACTAACTAAGAAAAGCATCAACAGTAGGCGTGTCAGCAAATGACCAATCAGTGACCTCAGTTTGTCCCGTAGGTAAACGCTCCGCCCTGCTTCTGCTCAAATGACGTCAAGTATTTGGAGCGAAAAAGTTGGAGCTTTCATGCTGCTTCACGCTGAGCTCTGCTGTGAACTGCACACGCGCGTGGCGCGGCGCTCGTACAGACGCACAGCTCTGCCTTGCCCTTAAGGAGAATCTGTATCACAGAGCAGACAGCGTCCCCACTAACTCAGCAGCCAGACAGAATGAGAAATCACACCCAAAACAGGCTCTAGAGAAATGTGGATATCCTAACTGGACATTCCTGAAAGCAGAGAAGAAACCCAAACAGGACTCCAGCCAGCCATCAGGTGAAAAGAAGGAACCCAGACCCAGACCAGTGGTCATTCCGTATGTTGCGGGAGTTTCAGAGACATTGAGACGTTTATTCTCTAAACACAACGTCCCAGTGGCTTTTAAACCCCAAAATACATTACGGCAAAGACTGGTTCATCCCAAAGATCCAGTCCCCCGGCACAAACAGAGTAATATTGTGTATGCTGTTCAGTGTCAGGAGGGCTGTGATCAGTCTTATATCGGGGAAACTAAACAGCCACTGGCCAAAAGGATGGCCCAGCACAGAAGAT
>JBBPBX010078300.1:0-16656 GCA_038048925.1 Garcialebias charrua | reverse complement strand
CGCATGTGCCGCTCAATTGAGGGGTCACAAATACGCCTCCAGTTCCGGTTCCGCTTGACGAACGGAGACGGTTCGAGTACTGACGGACTCGGCTCGTCGAGACGGACGAGAAGCTGCCAAGCCCCAGGGTCTCGCTCGATGTTGCGATTTTTTACGAATTTTTATTCGTTCCCGGGCTTGACATGCAGCGCATGTGCCGCTCAATGGAGGGGTCACAAATACGCCTCCAGTTCCGGTTCCGCTTGACGAACGGAGACGGTTCAAGTACTGACGGACTCGGCTCGTCGAGACGGACGAGAAGCTGCCAAGCCCCAGGGTCTCGCTCGATGTTGCGATTTTTTACGAATTTTTATTTGGGCCCGGGCTTGACTCACAGCGCATGTGCCGCTCAATGGAGGGGTCACAAATACGCCACCTGTTCCGGTTCCGCTTGACGCACGGAGACGGTTCGAGTACTGACGGACTCGTCTCGCCTAGCCGGAGTTAACGACGCCAAAGTCAATGGTTTAACTCAATATCTCGTAGCGGAAACGTGACGCAAACGTGGTCGCCAGGAGGCCGCATGCTCCGATCGTCCAGAAGGCGTGGCCCGTGGGGAGTGTTTAGAACGTGCCAGCGAATCGGGGAAGGGACCATCAGAAAGGTGAGGTCTCAGGCTTTCTTATGACATTTGAATCATAAAGAAAATCCATTGATTTATTAAATTATTGCATGATTAGTGTGGCAAATATCTAAAAAATTGAATTATTTTTGGAAATGACTGCATTCTACAGCCCCTCAACAGCTCTCTGAAGTTCACAGCTAAGAAATGATTACAGTTGTAGAAAGCTGAGTTCCTAACCTTTCTTAGGAGATTTGAATCGTAAAGATAGTCCATTGCTTTATTAAATTATTGCACGATTAGTGCGACGCATATCAAGAAAATTTATTTATTTTTGGAAATGACCGCATTGTACAGCCCCTCAACAGCTCTCTGAACTTCCCAGTGACTTGATTCCACATCATGGTTATAGAGTAGATACATATCTTTAAAATGAGACCAAAAAACCTGGATTCCAATGCTTATAACCCAGATGGGGGCCACACCCCCCCTATTCTGGCACCTGCATTGGAGCATATTTTGGAGGTTTTCTGCTCATATCTCAGCAGGGGAAGGTCCCAGTGACTTAGGTACACCTACAGGTTATAGAGGAGATCCATATCTTTAAAATGAGACCAGAATCTTTGGGATTTAATGCTCTTAACCCAGATGGGAGGGGTCAAAAAACCACATTGCGGATAGCTCCACCAGTGAACATTTTAGAGGTTTTTTGCTTATATCACAGCATTGCAAGGTCCCAGTGACTTGATTCCACCTCAGGATTATAGAGGAGATGCATATCTTTAAAATGAGACCAAACAACCTGGATTCCAATGCTTATAACCCAGATGGGGGCCAAACCCTCCCTATTCTTGCACCTGCATCGGAGCATAATTTGGAGGTTTTCTGCTCATATCTCAGCAGTGGAAGGTCCCAGTGACTTAGGTACACCTCTGGGTTATAGAGGAGATCCATATCTTTAAAATGAGACCAAAAAACCTGGATTCCAATGCTTATAACCCAGATGGGGGCCACACCCTCCCTATTCTTGCACCTGCATCGGAGCATAATTTGGAGGTTTTCTGCTCATATCTCAGCAGTGGAAGGTCCCAGTGACTTAGGTACACCTCTGGGTTATAGAGGAGATCCATATCTTTAAAATGAGACCAAAAAACCTGGATTCCAATGCTTATAACCCAGATGGGGGCCACACCCTCCCTATTCTTGCACCTGCATTGGAGCATAATTTGGAGGTTTTCTGCTCATATCTCAGCAGTGGAAGGTCCCAGTGACTTAGGTACACCTCTGGGTTATAGAGGAGATCCATATCTTTAAAATGAGACCAAAAAACCTGGATTCCAATGCTTATAACCCAGATGGGGGCCACACCCCCCCTATTCTGGAACCTGCATTGGAGCATAATTTGGAGGTTTTCTGCTCATATCTCAGCAGTGGAAGGTCCCAGTGACTTAGGTACACCTCTGGGTTATAGAGGAGATCCATATCTTTAAAATGAGACCAAAAAACCTGGATTCCAACGCTTATAACCCAGATGGGGGCCACACCCCCCCTATTCTGGAACCTGCATCGGAGCATAATTTGGAGGTTTTCTGCTCATATCTCAGCAGTGGAAGGTCCCAGTGACTTAGGTACACCTCTGGGTTATAGAGGAGATCCATATCTTTAAAATGAGACCAAAAAACCTGGATTCCAATGCTTATAACCCAGATGGGGGCCACACACCCCCTATTCTGGAACCTGCATTGGAGCATAATTTGGAGGTTTTCTGCTCATATCTCAGCAGTGGAAGGTCCCAGTGACTTAGGTACACCTCTGGGTTATAGAGGAGATCCATATCTTTAAAATAAGATCAAACAACCTGGATTCCAACGCTTATAACCCAGATGGGGGCCAAACCCTCCCTATTCTGGCACCTGCATCGGAGCATAATTTGGAGGTTTTCTGCTCATATCTCAGCAGTGGAAGGTCCCTGTGACTTGATTCCATGTCAGGGTTATAGAGGAGATCCATATCTTTAAAATGAGACCAAAAAACCTGGATTCCAACGCTTATAACCCAGATGGGGGCCACACACCCCCTATTCTGGAACCTGCATCGGAGCATAATTTGGAGGTTTTCTGCTCATATCTCAGCAGTGGAAGGTCCCAGTGACTTGATTCCATGTCAGGGTTATAGAGGAGATCCATATCTTTAAAATGAGACCAAAAAACCTGGATTCCAATGCTTATAACCCAGATGGGGGCCACACCCCCCCTATTCTGGAACCTGCATTGGAGCATAATTTGGAGGTTTTCTGCTCATATCTCAGCAGTGGAAGGGCCCAGTGACTTAAGTACACCTCTGGGTTATAGAGGAGTTTAAGCCGGTTATTTTGATGTACAAATCGTGTGTCTGAGATTTTCTGGAGGGAAGTAATAGCTAAAATTATTCGTCCATTCCATAGATTTTAGACATAAACATGAAACCATACTGCATTTTTTCTGCTTCTGTTTTTTCTCTGAGGGTCACAGATGGACAAGTGACCTAGTCCTGGAAAGAGGAGATTAAGCCTGTTATTTTGATGTATAAATCATGTGTCTGGGATCTTCTGGAGGGAAATAATAGCTAAAATTAATCGTCAAACCCAGACATTTTTATAAAATAAAATAAAAATAAAACATAAAGCAGCACTTTTCCTGCTGCTATGGATCATCTGAAGGTCACAGATGGACAAGTGACCCAGTTATGTAAAGAAGAGATTAAGCCTGTTATTTTGATGTATAAATCATGTGTGTGTGATTTTCTGGAGGGAAATAATAGCTAAAATTATTCGTCCATTCCATAGCTTTTAGAATCTGGAGCGTGATTTAGGGTTCTTTCTTTGCTTGTATCTCAGCAATGGAAGGTCCCAGTGACTTAGGTACACCTCTGGGTTATAGAGGAGATCCATATCTTTAAAATGAGACCAAAAAACCTGGATTCCAATGCTTATAACCCAGATGGGGGCCACACCCCCCCTATTCTGGAACCTGCATTGGAGCATAATTTGGAGGTTTTCTGCTCATATCTCAGCAGTGGAAGGTCCCAGTGACTTAGGTACACCTCTGGGTTATAGAGGAGATCCATATCTTTAAAATGAGACCAAAAAACCTGGATTCCAATGCTTATAACCCAGATGGGGGCCACACCCTCCCTATTCTGGAACCTGCATCGGAGCATAATTTGGAGGTTTTCTGCTCATATCTCAGCAGTGGAAGGTCCCAGTGACTTAGGTACACCTCTGGGTTATAGAGGAGATCCATATCTTTAAAATGAGACCAAAAAACCTGGATTCCAATGCTTATAACCCAGATGGGGGCCACACCCCCCCTATTCTGGAACCTGCATCGGAGCATAATTTGGAGGTTTTCTGCTCATATCTCAGCAGTGGAAGGTCCCAGTGACTTAGGTACACCTCTGGGTTATAGAGGAGATCCATATCTTTAAAATGAGACCAAAAAACCTGGATTCCAATGCTTATAACCCAGATGGGGGCCACACCCCCCCTATTCTGGAACCTGCATTGGAGCATAATTTGGAGGTTTTCTGCTCATATCTCAGCAGTGGAAGGTCCCAGTGACTTAGGTACACCTCTGGGTTATAGAGGAGATCCATATCTTTAAAATGAGACCAAAAAACCTGGATTCCAACGCTTATAACCCAGATGGGGGCCACACCCCCCCTATTCTGGAACCTGCATCGGAGCATAATTTGGAGGTTTTCTGCTCATATCTCAGCAGTGGAAGGTCCCAGTGACTTAGGTACACCTCTGGGTTATAGAGGAGATCCATATCTTTAAAATGAGACCAAAAAACCTGGATTCCAATGCTTATAACCCAGATGGGGGCCACACACCCCCTATTCTGGAACCTGCATTGGAGCATAATTTGGAGGTTTTCTGCTCATATCTCAGCAGTGGAAGGTCCCAGTGACTTAGGTACACCTCTGGGTTATAGAGGAGATCCATATCTTTAAAATGAGACCAAACAACCTGGATTCCAACGCTTATAACCCAGATGGGGGCCAAACCCTCCCTATTCTGGCACCTGCATCGGAGCATAATTTGGAGGTTTTCTGCTCATATCTCAGCAGTGGAAGGTCCCTGTGACTTGATTCCATGTCAGGGTTATAGAGGAGATCCATATCTTTAAAATGAGACCAAAAAACCTGGATTCCAACGCTTATAACCCAGATGGGGGCCACACACCCCCTATTCTGGAACCTGCATCGGAGCATAATTTGGAGGTTTTCTGCTCATATCTCAGCAGTGGAAGGTCCCAGTGACTTGATTCCATGTCAGGGTTATAGAGGAGATCCATATCTTTAAAATGAGACCAAAAAACCTGGATTCCAATGCTTATAACCCAGATGGGGGCCACACCCCCCCTATTCTGGAACCTGCATTGGAGCATAATTTGGAGGTTTTCTGCTCATATCTCAGCAGTGGAAGGGCCCAGTGACTTAAGTACACCTCTGGGTTATAGAGGAGTTTAAGCCGGTTATTTTGATGTACAAATCGTGTGTCTGAGATTTTCTGGAGGGAAGTAATAGCTAAAATTATTCGTCCATTCCATAGATTTTAGACATAAACATGAAACCATACTGCATTTTTTCTGCTTCTGTTTTTTCTCTGAGGGTCACAGATGGACAAGTGACCTAGTCCTGGAAAGAGGAGATTAAGCCTGTTATTTTGATGTATAAATCATGTGTCTGGGATCTTCTGGAGGGAAATAATAGCTAAAATTAATCGTCAAACCCAGACATTTTTATAAAATAAAATAAAAATAAAACATAAAGCAGCACTTTTCCTGCTGCTATGGATCATCTGAAGGTCACAGATGGACAAGTGACCCAGTTATGTAAAGAAGAGATTAAGCCTGTTATTTTGATGTATAAATCATGTGTGTGTGATTTTCTGGAGGGAAATAATAGCTAAAATTATTCGTCCATTCCATAGCTTTTAGAATCTGGAGCGTGATTTAGGGTTCTTTCTTTGCTTGTATCTAGGGCTGGACGATATGGCCAAAATTTTTATCACGATATAGTTCTTAATTTCGGTCGATATCGATATAATTCGATATCGATATAAACAATATAAAAGCCTAAAAAAAACCTATAAACTATACAAATAAATTGATGTTCACCTTGTATTTGTATTTAGCCTCCAAAAAGATGGAAATCACCATCAAATAAACATAAAATTCTCAACCCAATAATTCTGTCGGGTCATGGACAGTTTTTTATAGAAACGTTTCACCCTCCATCCAGTTTCCAGATGACCCAACTGAGAATTACAGGTATTGGATTTGGTACCTGGATTATTGAGCATGAACGTTCTCGGCATAAAATTCTCAACTGTGTCAATATTAATAGTTTTAACTTTAAACAAGAACTTTAAAATTTACAGCATTGAAATTCATAGTTAATTAAATAAAACTTTTGGGTATAGTTATTGATGAGAAGCTGACATGGAAATCTCATGGAAATTACTTAAGAATAAAAATAACAAAATCAATTACATTATTGTATAAAGTAAAATAGTTTTTGAATGACAAAGTTTTGAATATATTGTATAATGTAATGATTGTTCCATATTTAATCTGTTGTATTGAAGTTTGGGGAAAAGCATGCAAAACTATTACAAATCCTAATTTTATTTTACTAAAAAGAGCTGTAAGAATTATTATTAGGAAGTGCTATGGTCACCCAACAAATATATTATTTCATCAATTGAAATTATTAAAATGTTATGATTTGGTTGAACATAGTATTTTACAAGTCATGTATAAAACTAAAAAAAATATTACCCCCAAATATTCAATTACATTTTGTTTAAAAAGTTATTAAACCCTGAAGGGAATGTAAATGTTTGTAAAATCTTCATTTAGAACTAGTGTGAAGGAGCTGAGTTTTAAATCAGGAAACAGGATTGTGTTGATTTGATATCATCATAAACATTTATAAAACTATGTTTTAAAAGATGATTAAATCAAAGTTGTTGGGAAGGTGTGGTGCAGGTGAAGTGAAGGTTGTTTGTAGTTATTTTGTATTTTTTAAACAAGGGGCAGATATTATAACACTATTTTCGTCTTTCTGCACCTTTTCATTCAGTGTTTTTCTTTCTTTTTATTCTGATGAATCTGTTTTATTTTCAATTAAAAAAAACATGCAGCGCTGCTGGGGCTGTTTGTTTACGTCGTAGTTTCAGGGAAACGTTGGCTCAAACTTTATTCTTCATCTTCTGACTCATCATATTCTATCGAGTGGAAACTCTTCAGATTAAACAAGTTAGAATAGATGTTTCCACCGCTAGTTAGAACGACTCTGTCACGTTTTGAAAAATAAACAAACCGAGGACTCGCTGCAGATGAGACCTGCAGTAAAACCGAACTACGTCCACACCGACGAATTAGTCTTTCCTCTCATCAGTGATGTCGTCAGCTTTCTCTTCGCTTGTGAAACTTTGTTCAGTCACATTCTGACGGTCATGAGCACTCGTTTGACTCGTTTTGAAGCGAAAACTTAACGCGCTTTGGAGACTAGCTTAGCTTTTAGCCTGCTACCGCTAACGCCTGCTGCTGGACTGAGCGCTGCGTAACAACGACGTCATCACGCACGTTTTGTGTCACAGCTTTTTCTGTCCGGGCGGGTTGTTGAAGCAGCCGCTCCAACCCGAACAGAAAGAGAAAAACGTCAGAAAAAGTTGTAAAATCCTATCGAAATATCGAAAATATGCTTAAACTTCATATCATCGTTATTGAATAAAAGTATATCGCGATATTTATCGTTATTGAATTATCGTCCAGCACTACTTGTATCTCAGCAATGGAAGGTCCCAGTGACTTAGGTACACCTCTGGGTTATAGAGGAGATCCATATCTTTAAAATGAGACCAAAAAACCTGGATTCCAATGCTTATAACCCAGATGGGGGCCACACCCCCCCTATTCTGGAACCTGCATTGGAGCATAATTTGGAGGTTTTCTGCTCATATCTCAGCAGTGGAAGGTCCCAGTGACTTAGGTACACCTCTGGGTTATAGAGGAGATCCATATCTTTAAAATGAGACCAAAAAACCTGGATTCCAATGCTTATAACCCAGATGGGGGCCACACCCTCCCTATTCTTGCACCTGCATCGGAGCATAATTTGGAGGTTTTCTGCTCATATCTCAGCAGTGGAACGTCCCAGTGACTTAGGTACACCTCTGGGTTATAGAGGAGATCCATATCTTTAAAATGAGACCAAAAAACCTGGATTCCAATGCTTATAACCCAGATGGGGGCCACACCCCCCCTATTCTGGAACCTGCATTGGAGCATAATTTGGAGGTTTTCTGCTCATATCTCAGCAGTGGAAGGTCCCAGTGACTTAGGTACACCTCTGGGTTATAGAGGAGATCCATATCTTTAAAATGAGACCAAAAAACCTGGATTCCAATGCTTATAACCCAGATGGGGGCCACACACCCCCTATTCTGGAACCTGCATTGGAGCATAATTTGGAGGTTTTCTGCTCATATCTCAGCAGTGGAAGGTCCCAGTGACTTAGGTACACCTCTGGGTTATAGAGGAGATCCATATCTTTAAAATGAGACCAAAAAACCTGGATTCCAATGCTTATAACCCAGATGGGGGCCACACCCCCCCTATTCTGGAACCTGCATTGGAGCATAATTTGGAGGTTTTCTGCTCATATCTCAGCAGTGGAAGGTCCCAGTGACTTAGGTACACCTCTGGGTTATAGAGGAGATCCATATCTTTAAAATAAGATCAAACAACCTGGATTCCAACGCTTATAACCCAGATGGGGGCCAAACCCTCCCTATTCTGGCACCTGCATCGGAGCATAATTTGGAGGTTTTCTGCTCATATCTCAGCAGTGGAAGGTCCCTGTGACTTGATTCCATGTCAGGGTTATAGAGGAGATCCATATCTTTAAAATGAGACCAAAAAACCTGGATTCCAACGCTTATAACCCAGATGGGGGCCACACACCCCCTATTCTGGAACCTGCATCGGAGCATAATTTGGAGGTTTTCTGCTCATATCTCAGCAGTGGAAGGTCCCAGTGACTTGATTCCATGTCAGGGTTATAGAGGAGATCCATATCTTTAAAATGAGACCAAAAAACCTGGATTCCAATGCTTATAACCCAGATGGGGGCCACACCCCCCCTATTCTGGAACCTGCATTGGAGCATAATTTGGAGGTTTTCTGCTCATATCTCAGCAGTGGAAGGGCCCAGTGACTTAAGTACACCTCTGGGTTATAGAGGAGTTTAAGCCGGTTATTTTGATGTACAAATCGTGTGTCTGAGATTTTCTGGAGGGAAGTAATAGCTAAAATTATTCGTCCATTCCATAGATTTTAGACATAAACATGAAACCATACTGCATTTTTTCTGCTTCTGTTTTTTCTCTGAGGGTCACAGATGGACAAGTGACCTAGTCCTGGAAAGAGGAGATTAAGCCTGTTATTTTGATGTATAAATCATGTGTCTGGGATCTTCTGGAGGGAAATAATAGCTAAAATTAATCGTCAAACCCAGACATTTTTATAAAATAAAATAAAAATAAAACATAAAGCAGCACTTTTCCTGCTGCTATGGATCATCTGAAGGTCACAGATGGACAAGTGACCCAGTTATGTAAAGAAGAGATTAAGCCTGTTATTTTGATGTATAAATCATGTGTGTGTGATTTTCTGGAGGGAAATAATAGCTAAAATTATTCGTCCATTCCATAGCTTTTAGAATCTGGAGCGTGATTTAGGGTTCTTTCTTTGCTTGTATCTCAGCAATGGAAGGTCCCAGTGACTTAGGTACACCTCTGGGTTATAGAGGAGATCCATATCTTTAAAATGAGACCAAAAAACCTGGATTCCAATGCTTATAACCCAGATGGGGGCCACACACCCCCTATTCTGGAACCTGCATTGGAGCATAATTTGGAGGTTTTCTGCTCATATCTCAGCAGTGGAAGGTCCCAGTGACTTAGGTACACCTCTGGGTTATAGAGGAGATCCATATCTTTAAAATGAGACCAAAAAACCTGGATTCCAATGCTTATAACCCAGATGGGGGCCACACCCCCCCTATTCTGGAACCTGCATTGGAGCATAATTTGGAGGTTTTCTGCTCATATCTCAGCAGTGGAAGGTCCCAGTGACTTAGGTACACCTCTGGGTTATAGAGGAGATCCATATCTTTAAAATGAGACCAAAAAACCTGGATTCCAACGCTTATAACCCAGATGGGGGCCACACCCCCCCTATTCTGGAACCTGCATTGGAGCATAATTTGGAGGTTTTCTGCTCATATCTCAGCAGTGGAAGGTCCCAGTGACTTAGGTACACCTCTGGGTTATAGAGGAGATCCATATCTTTAAAATGAGACCAAACAACCTGGATTCCAACGCTTATAACCCAGATGGGGGCCAAACCCTCCCTATTCTGGCACCTGCATCGGAGCATAATTTGGAGGTTTTCTGCTCATATCTCAGTAGTGGAAGGTCCCAGTGACTTGATTCCATGTCAGGGTTATAGAGGAGATCCATATCTTTAAAATGAGACCAAACAACCTGGATTCCAACACTTATAACCCAGATGGGGGCCAAACCCTCCCTATTCTGGCACCTGCATCGGAGCTTAATTTAGAGGTTTTCTGCTCATATCTCAGCAGTGGAAGGGCCCAGTGACTTAGGTACACCTCTGGGTTATAGAGGAGTTTGAGCCGGTTATTTTGATGTACAAATCGTGTGTCTGAGATTTTCTGGAGGGAAGTAATAGCTAAAATTATTCGTCCATTCCATAGATTTTAGACATAAACATGAAACCATACTGCATTTTTTCTGCTTCTGTTTTTTCTCTGAGGGTCACAGATGGACAAGTGACCTAGTCCTGGAAAGAGGAGATTAAGCCTGTTATTTTGATGTATAAATCATGTGTCTGGGATCTTCTGGAGGGAAATAATAGCTAAAATTAATCGTCAAACCCAGACATTTTTATAAAATAAAATAAAAATAAAACATAAAGCAGCACTTTTCCTGCTGCTATGGATCATCTGAAGGTCACAGATGGACAAGTGACCCAGTTATGTAAAGAAGAGATTAAGCCTGTTATTTTGATGTATAAATCATGTGTGTGTGATTTTCTGGAGGGAAATAATAGCTAAAATTATTCGTCCATTCCATAGCTTTTAGAATCTGGAGCGTGATTTAGGGTTCTTTCTTTGCTTGTATCTCAGCAATGGAAGGTCCCAGTGACTTGATTCCATGTCAGGGTTATAGAGGAGATCCATATCTTTAAAATGAGACCAAAAAACCTGGATTCCAACGCTTATAACCCAGATGGGGGCCACACCCCCCCTATTCTGGAACCTGCATCGGAGCATAATTTGGAGGTTTTCTGCTCATATCTCAGCAGTGGAAGGTCCCAGTGACTTAGGTACACCTCTGGGTTATAGAGGAGATCCATATCTTTAAAATGAGACCAAAAAACCTGGATTCCAATGCTTATAACCCAGATGGGGGCCACACCCCCCCTATTCTGGAACCTGCATTGGAGCATAATTTGGAGGTTTTCTGCTCATATCTCAGCAGTGGAAGGTCCCAGTGACTTAGGTACACCTCTGGGTTATAGAGGAGATCCATATCTTTAAAATGAGATCAAACAACCTGGATTCCAACGCTTATAACCCAGATGGGGGCCAAACCCTCCCTATTCTGGCACCTGCATCGGAGTATAATTTGGAGGTTTTCTGCTCATATCTCAGTAGTGGAAGGTCCCTGTGACTTGATTCCATGTCAGGGTTATAGAGGAGATCCATATCTTTAAAATGAGACCAAACAACCTGGATTCCAACACTTATAACCCAGATGGGGGCCAAACCCTCCCTATTCTGGCACCTGCATCGGAGTATAATTTGGAGGTTTTCTGCTCATATCTCAGCAGTGGAAGGTCCCAGTGACTTAGGTACACCTCTGGGTTATAGAGGAGTTTGAGCCGGTTATTTTGATGTACAAATCGTGTGTCTGAGATTTTCTGGAGGGAAGTAATAGCTAAAATTATTCGTCCATTCCATAGATTTTAGACATAAACATGAAACCATACTGCATTTTTTCTGCTTCTGTTTTTTCTCTGAGGGTCACAGATGGACAAGTGACCTAGTCCTGGAAAGAGGAGATTAAGCCTGTTATTTTGATGTATAAATCATGTGTCTGGGATCTTCTGGAGGGAAATAATAGCTAAAATTAATCGTCAAACCCAGACATTTTTATAAAATAAAATAAAAATAAAACATAAAGCAGCACTTTTCCTGCTGCTATGGATCATCTGAAGGTCACAGATGGACAAGTGACCCAGTTATGTAAAGAAGAGATTAAGCCTGTTATTTTGATGTATAAATCATGTGTGTGTGATTTTCTGGAGGGAAATAATAGCTAAAATTATTCGTCCATTCCATAGCTTTTAGAATCTGGAGCGTGATTTAGGGTTCTTTCTTTGCTTGTATCTCAGCAATGGAAGGTCCCAGTGACTTGATTCCATGTCAGGGTTATAGAGGAGATCCATATCTTTAAAATGAGACCAAAAAACCTGGATTCCAACGCTTATAACCCAGATGGGGGCCACACCCCCCCTATTCTGGAACCTGCATCGGAGCATAATTTGGAGGTTTTCTGCTCATATCTCAGCAGTGGAAGGTCCCAGTGACTTAGGTACACCTCTGGGTTATAGAGGAGATCCATATCTTTAAAATGAGACCAAAAAACCTGGATTCCAATGCTTATAACCCAGATGGGGGCCACACCCCCCCTATTCTGGAACCTGCATTGGAGCATAATTTGGAGGTTTTCTGCTCATATCTCAGCAGTGGAAGGTCCCAGTGACTTAGGTACACCTCTGGGTTATAGAGGAGATCCATATCTTTAAAATGAGACCAAAAAACCTGGATTCCAATGCTTATAACCCAGATGGGGGCCACACCCCCCCTATTCTGGAACCTGCATTGGAGCATAATTTGGAGGTTTTCTGCTCATATCTCAGCAGTGGAAGGTCCCAGTGACTTAGGTACACCTCTGGGTTATAGAGGAGATCCATATCTTTAAAATGAGACCAAACAACCTGGATTCCAACGCTTATAACCCAGATGGGGGCCAAACCCTCCCTATTCTGGCACCTGCATCGGAGCATAATTTGGAGGTTTTCTGCTCATATCTCAATAGTGGAAGGTCCCAGTGACTTGATTCCATGTCAGGGTTATAGAGGAGATCCATATCTTTAAAATGAGACCAAACAACCTGGATTCCAACACTTATAACCCAGATGGGGGCCAAACCCTCCCTATTCTGGCACCTGCATCGGAGTATAATTTGGAGGTTTTCTGCTCATATCTCAGCAGTGGAAGGTCCCAGTGACTTAGGTACACCTCTGGGTTATAGAGGAGTTTGAGCCGGTTATTTTGATGTACAAATCGTGTGTCTGAGATTTTCTGGAGGGAAGTAATAGCTAAAATTATTCGTCCATTCCATAGATTTTAGACATAAACATGAAACCATACTGCATTTTTTCTGCTTCTGTTTTTTCTCTGAGGGTCACAGATGGACAAGTGACCTTGTCCTGGAAAGAGGAGATTAAGCCTGTTATTTTGATGTATAAATCATGTGTCTGGGATCTTCTGGAGGGAAATAATAGCTAAAATTAATCGTCAAACCCAGACATTTTTATAAAATAAAATAAAAATAAAACATAAAGCAGCACTTTTCCTGCTGCTATGGATCATCTGAAGGTCACAGATGGACAAGTGACCCAGTTATGTAAAGAAGAGATTAAGCCTGTTATTTTGATGTATAAATCATGTGTGTGTGATTTTCTGGAGGGAAATAATAGCTAAAATTATTCGTCCATTCCATAGCTTTTAGAATCTGGAGCGTGATTTAGGGTTCTTTCTTTGCTTGTATCTCAGCAATGGAAGGTCCCAGTGACTTGATTCCATGTCAGGGTTATAGAGGAGATCCATATCTTTAAAATGAGACCAAAAAACCTGGATTCCAACGCTTATAACCCAGATGGGGGCCACACCCCCCCTATTCTGGAACCTGCATCGGAGCATAATTTGGAGGTTTTCTGCTCATATCTCAGCAGTGGAAGGTCCCAGTGACTTAGGTACACCTACAGGTTATAGAGGAGATCCATATCTTTAAAATGAGACCAGAATCTTTGGGATTCAATGCTCATAACCCAGATGGTAGGGGTCAAAAACCACTTTGCGGGCAGCTCCAAATTTGTTGATAATTGGGTACCTGCAGCACTTATGCTGTATTCACCCCAATTACCAATGTCATCCAGAACCTTAAATAGAAGGGCCCACATGAGGTTTTCTGCTCATATCTCAGCAGTGGAAGGTCCCAGTGACTTAGGTACACCTACAGGTTATAGAGGAGATCCATATCTTTAAAATGAAACCAAAAAAACCTGGATTCCAATGCTTATAACCCAGATGGGGGCCACACCCCCTATTCTGGAACCTGCATTGGAGCATAATTTGGAGGTTTTCTGCTCATATCTCAGCAGTGGAAGGTCCCAGTGACTTAGGTACACCTCTGGGTTATAGAGGAGATCCATATCTTTAAAATGAGACCAAAAAACCTGGATTCCAATGCTTATAACCCAGATGGGGGCCACACCCCCCCTATTCTGGAACCTGCATTGGAGCATAATTTGGAGGTTTTCTGCTCATATCTCAGCAGTGGAAGGTCCCAGTGACTTAGGTACACCTCTGGGTTATAGAGGAGATCCATATCTTTAAAATGAGACCAAAAAACCTGGATTCCAATGCTTATAACCCAGATGGGGGCCACACCCCCCCTATTCTGGAACCTGCATTGGAGCATAATTTGGAGGTTTTCTGCTCATATCTCAGCAGTGGAAGGTCCCAGTGACTTAGGTACACCTCTGGGTTATAGAGGAGATCCATATCTTTAAAATGAGACCAAACAACCTGGATTCCAACGCTTATAACCCAGATGGGGGCCAAACCCTCCCTATTCTGGCACCTGTATCGGAGCATAATTTGGAGGTTTTCTGCTCATATCTCAGCAGTGGAAGGTCCCAGTGACTTGATTCCATGTCAGGGTTATAGAGGAGATCCATATCTTTAAAATGAGACCAAACAACCTGGATTCCAACACTTATAACCCAGATGGGGGCCAAACCCTCCCTATTCTGGCACCTGCATCGGAGCATAATTTGGAGGTTTTCTGCTCATATCTCAGCAGTGGAAGGTCCCAGTGACTTAGGTACACCTCTGGGTTATAGAGGAGTTTGAGCCGGTTATTTTGATGTACAAATCGTGTGTCTGAGATTTTCTGGAGGGAAGTAATAGCTAAAATTATTCGTCCATTCCATAGATTTTAGACATAAACATGAAACCATACTGCATTTTTTCTGCTTCTGTTTTTTCTCTGAGGGTCACAGATGGACAAGTGACCTAGTCCTGGAAAGAGGAGATTAAGCCTGTTATTTTGATGTATAAATCATGTGTCTGGGATCTTCTGGAGGGAAATAATAGCTAAAATTAATCGTCAAACCCAGACATTTTTATAAAATAAAATAAAAATAAAACATAAAGCAGCACTTTTCCTGCTGCTATGGATCATCTGAAGGTCACAGATGGACAAGTGACCCAGTTATGTAAAGAAGAGATTAAGCCTGTTATTTTGATGTATAAATCATGTGTGTGTGATTTTCTGGAGGGAAATAATAGCTAAAATTATTCGTCCATTCCATAGCTTTTAGAATCTGGAGCGTGATTTAGGGTTCTTTCTTTGCTTGTATCTCAGCAATGGAAGGTCCCAGTGACTTGATTCCATGTCAGGGTTATAGAGGAGATCCATATCTTTAAAATGAGACCAAAAAACCTGGATTCCAATGCTTATAACCCAGATGGGGGCCACACCCCCCCTATTCTGGAACCTGCATTGGAGCATAATTTGGAGGTTTTCTGCTCATATCTCAGCAGTGGAAGGTCCCAGTGACTTAGGTACACCTCTGGGTTATAGAGGAGATCCATATCTTTAAAATGAGACCAAAAAACCTGGATTCCAATGCTTATAACCCAGATGGGGGCCACACCCCCCTATTCTGGAACCTGCATTGGAGCATAATTTGGAGGTTTTCTGCTCATATCTCAGCAGTGGAAGGTCCCAGTGACTTAGGTACACCTACAGGTTATAGAGGAGATCCATATCTTTAAAATGAGACCAGAATCTTTGGGATTCAATGCTCATAACCCAGATGGTAGGGGTCAAAAACCACTTTGCGGGCAGCTCCAAATTTGTTGATAATTGGGTACCTGCAGCACTTATGCTGTATTCACCCCAATTACCAATGTCATCCAGAACCTTAAATAGAAGGGCCCACATGAGGTTTTCTGCTCATATCTCAGCAGTGGAAGGTCCCAGTGACTTAGGTACACCTACAGGTTATAGAGGAGATCCATATCTTTAAAATGAAACCAAAAAAACCTGGATTCCAATGCTTATAACCCAGATGGGGGCCACACCCCCCTATTCTGGAACCTGCATTGGAGCATAATTTGGAGGTTTTCTGCTCATATCTCAGCAGTGGAAGGTCCCAGTGACTTAGGTACACCTCTGGGTTATAGAGGAGATCCATATCTTTAAAATGAGACCAAAAAACCTGGATTCCAACGCTTATAACCCAGATGGGGGCCACACCCCCCCTATTCTGGAACCTGCATCGGAGCATAATTTGGAGGTTTTCTGCTCATATCTCAGCAGTGGAAGGTCCCAGTGACTTAGGTACACCTCTGGGTTATAGAGGAGATCCATATCTTTAAAATGAGACCAAAAAACCTGGATTCCAATGCTTATAACCCAGATGGGGGCCACACCCCCCCCTATTCTGGAACCTGCATTGGAGCATAATTTGGAGGTTTTCTGCTCATATCTCAGCATTGGAAGGTCCCAGTGACTTAGGTACACCTCTGGGTTATAGAGGAGATCCATATCTTTAAAA
>JBBPBX010078298.1:0-16657 GCA_038048925.1 Garcialebias charrua | reverse complement strand
TACAACTTGTGATTTAGACTGTTTGTTTATTTTTGTTTTGTTTTTACTGTTGTTCATTTTATTTTAAAAGTTTGATCATAAAAGGCATAAAGTCGTCAGACAATGGGTGGTGGTGGTCTTATTAGAAAGCAAAGTTAATGGTGAGGGGAAATGGGAGCCTCACTCCATCTTAAAGCTCATTTTTTAAATAATTTTGGGAAAGTCAGGAGGATCTGCGATTCAGTGTTTGAAACACTGGTGTCAACCTCCAAGCAGCCTTGGTTACATAGAGATGTTGAATTAAAGCTTGGACATGGCTCGGATTAACAAGGTCCAAGTTAGATATTATGGAACCAAGACATTCTGATGAGAGAATGGACTATTGGAACAAGACATTCTTGGCAGAAAACTTAACACTGCTTGAATGCTATTATATGAGCAAGCCTGGAGGGAGGAGCTATATGAGAAGGATATGGGAGCTATGGAAACTGATACCCATCATCTAGATTGACTCAGAAATTACTTTGAACCCAGAGTTTCAAATTTCAAGAGAGAAACCTACTTTTATACCTAGATATTAACAAGATACAACAAATATGTTATAGCAGGGAAGGATATACATCATCTCCACCATCTGAGACTCTACTTCCACAGGTGGCTAAGGCGAGCTGGACTGGGAAGCTCAGTCCTCACCTCCTTCTACAGGTGTGCAGTGGAGAGCATCCTGTGCTCCAGCATCAACGTGTGGCATGGAGGCTGCACAGCTACAGAAAGAAAAGCTTTGCAGAGAGTGGTGAAGGCTGCACAAAAGCCACACCACCATCACAGACATCTACACGTCTAGATGTAGGAAGAGAGCCACCTGCATCATGAAGGACCCCACTCATCCAGCACACACACACTTTCTGCCCTGTTCCCCTCAGTAATGCTGAATCCTCACCAAACGCTTTTCGCGCAGCCGAAGCAGCCACTTTACATTGAAAGTCTATGGGGCCGCGCATCTTGGAGCAGCGGGGCGTGACGCGGCGCGCCTTCCGCATTTCAAGCAGCGCAGCAGGACCCGGCAGCCCCTTTTCACGCACGCGCGCGCAGCCAGCAGCCACTGTAGAAGCTGGGTTTGTCTGCTTCTTCTGCTCGCAGATTATCAGCAACCACTCGGGAAAGACTCTGCTATGTGATGACGCAACGACGACGGGACTTTCTGTGGACGAAAACAGCATCCGGTAGGAAAACCTGGCATTTTTAAAGTTGCTGCTGTACATCTCCCCAAACATAAAAAAAAAAAAGTTTTAATCTCAACAAATACTTTTTGAGCTGCAGTTCGGCTCGTAGAAAACACACACAAGTATTGACGAGGCACGTACAGCTGGTTTTATCTGCCCAGTGTACATAAACAACACGGATCTGACCGGGAAGGGAGCCACGACACGCTCCTCCCACTGCGCATCTGCAGACGTTAGTGGGGACAGACATCTGTTGTAAGCAGCAAACAGAGCATTAGGAGCATTTGGATGCGTTAGGTGAGGATGAGGCATAAGGAGGTTGAGGAGGATTAAGTGTAGAACCACTCGACTGAGGAACAGCTTCTGTTAGACTCGTGAATCTCTAACCAGGAAAATTACTGTAATTCATTCATTCATTCAACATTTATTTATACAGGTTAGTCTCATTGAGCCACGAGGACTCTTTCACAAGAGGGACTTGTTTTAACACAGATGAGGTACAAACAACAATAGACAATCATAAAAAAGCATATCAAATGAAAAAGTAAATGGAAGCAATGAAAAAAAATGAAACAAAAACAGCTGTATGAGGTTGTAATGCCACTTTAATTAGATATTTGACTATCTGTGCTGCTTTATCCATGCTGCCATATTCATACCCATCTCACAGCTCACAACAGACTCATGTTCAGGCTGCTGTTTAATACATCATATTTCATTATATTGTTATTGTTTGGCACATATCTTAGACTCTTGTATACTCTTTTATTATATACCGGTAGTTAATATTTTTGCTATTTTTGGGTGTGACTGGAACCTTGAGCACACAGTTTCATGCTGCTGTTCGGCATATTGTTTTTGTACTACTAATGCTTTGCTATTTTTGGGTGTGACTGGAACCTTGAGCACACAGTTTCATGCTGCTGTTCGGCATATTGTTTTTGTACTACTAATGCTTAGTGTAGTTTTAGTTTAACATTTTTCTTAGTTCATATCTTAGATCTTATTACTGTTTTTCTTTTACATTTTATGCTTTTGTTGGATGTAACTGGGACCCTGTGCACAATTTTGTTCCACCACATGTACCACATGTGGTGCGAATGACAAATAAAGAAACTTTGACTTTGATAGAGGCTTTAGAGATGTTCTGAAGAGTCAAGGCACCAGTAGTGGTTATTTGAGCACTTGGTGCTGTAACCCCAAACTGGAATCATTCAAAACTTTTAATAGACGCTGGTTGCACATTTCTATTTCTAAAAGGATAATCCACAGTACCTTTAGTAAATTATTATAATTTGAGCATGAACGAGACAAAAAGAAACACTTTTTGACATTTCATGACAATAATCTCTTCCTGTTTGGTGTTGAAGGATTTGAAATATCCCCGTGTCTATTAATTATTTCAATCCGAATACGAATACAATTAGGTTTAAAAAATAAAAATTGGGCTTGATTTCTTCTTATCCTCCACCTTCTGTGTGATAAGTCTTTCAGAACACTAAGCTGTAAATGAACAAGCACAGAAAACTTGTAACTCGGAGAATTGCAGGAATGTCTAATTACACTGTTGTTTAAAAAGCCACAAGGTTAGCAGCTTTCAATCTGAGTCCTTCCTTTTGTCTGCTATCGAACTGTTATTTTGGACTCGGTTATGCTTTGTGTGCGTCTCGGTAATGCAATCCCTGAAGATATAAACCGCAGTGTGCTGCTCAAAATAATAATTCCCATTTTCTTTGTTTCAATAGCCACCACAGTGTATAATTTACTTCCCAATCCTAGGGGTGAAATATGCAAAACATTGACTGGTGGTGGAATTTGCATTTAGCAATTTTATTGTTTTCTTCCCTCGGTTATGTTATTTTGCCCTTCAATAAACATAACTGGCTATCAATTTGTCAGAAAGCCAGAGCTACTGTCTCTGTCTGCTCTGCCAACTTACACGTGCACTGAAATGTGTCCAAAAAACATGTCTAGCATTGTTGCAGATGGAAATTTAAATATTTTAGACATGATTAGACATTTTAGAACCAAGTTGGTGATGTTCATTTATATACGTGCTGTATTTCAAAAAGTCTGTATTTAGTATCTGAAAACTTTTACATCCTTACTGTGTTCCCTACGGTGGCCGTGTTTGCTTAATGTAATTCCATTTTTTCAAATGTAATTCAATTTTTTCAAATGTAATTCCATTTTTTCAAAAGTAATTCCATTTTTGCAAACGTGATTCCACTTTTGTTTTGGCCACTTCAACTTTTGCCACTTCCGATTTGATTTAATATAATTCTGTTGTTGTTGTTTTTTTTGTTTGTTTGTTTAGTTTAGTTTTTTTTACGTAATTCCGTTAATTTTTTAATTTTTTTTTAATTTTTTATGTGGTTCCGGCCACTTCCATTTTGGCCACTTCCACTTTGGCCACTTCTGCTTTGGCTTAAAGCAATAAAAAATTTTTTCAAATGTAAATCCTTTTTTTTTTTTTCAAAATGTAATTCAAATTTTTTTTCAAATGTGATTCCATTTTTTTTCTGATATAATTCCGTTTTTTCAAATGTGATTCCAGCCACTTCTGCTTCGGCCACTTCTGCATGGGCCACTTCCACTTTGGCTTAATGTAATTCCGTTTTTTTTTTTTTCTTTTTTTTCCAATGTAATTCTTTTTATCAAATGTTGTTGTGTTTTGGTTGTATTTGTTGTGTTTTAATTTTTTTTTAAATGTAATTCTGTTTTTTGTTTTTTTTCAAATGTTGTTCATTTACACCTCACGGCCACCGTAGTTTCCTTACTGAGCATGAAATGGACAAAACTCCTAACCCTAAAATATCCAGTTGAGCCAGAATCTTAAGACGCTGACAGATGAAGAAAAAAAAGGATTTTATCCCCTAAACAGCATAGCATACCAAGGTTGGACATATAAAACACATCAAAGGTTGTAGGGAGCACAAGCCAGTGTATCTCTTGTGCCGGTCCCAAGCCCGGGTAAATGGTGAGGGTTGTGTCAGGAATGGCATCCGACGTAAAACACTTGCCAAAACCATAATGCGAGTTCATCAAAGTGAAACCATACCGGATCGGTCGAGGCCCGGGTTAACAACGTCCGCCACCGGTGCTGTTGACAAACAGGGTGCCGGCGGAAATTGTACTACTGTTAGTCGAAGACCCCGAGGAGGGAAACGTGTCAGGAGACAGAGGGAGAGGAGGAAAGTGAAGAATGTAGGACTGAGGGTTGCAACTCTAAATGTGGGGACAATGACAGGCAAAGGTAGAGAGCTGGCTGACATGATGCAGAGAAGAAAGGTAGATGTTTTATGTGTCCAAGAGACCAAGTGGAAGGGCAGCAAGGCTCGCAGTATTGGAGCAGGGTTTAAACTGTTTTACCATGGTGTGGATAGAAAGAGAAATGGAGTAGGGGTGGTCCTGAAGGAGGAGTTGGCAAAGAATGTAGTAGAGGTGAAGAGAGTGTCAGATAGGGTGATGTGTCTAAAGGTAGAAGTAGAAGGTCTGATGCTAAACATAGTAAGTGGTTATGCTCCACAGGTTGGATGTGATGAGGAGGAGAAAGATACATTTTGGAAAGATTTGGATGAAGTGATAGAGAGTATTCCCAGGGAGGAAAGAGTGGTGATTGGAGCAGACCTGAATGGACATGTTGGTGAAGGAAACAGAGGGGATGAGGAAGTGATGGGTAGGTTTGGTGTCAAGGAAAGAAACCAGGAAGGACAGATGGTGGTGGATTTTGCCAAGAGAATGGAAATGGCTATAGTCAATACCTATTTCCAAAAGAGGGAGGAACATAGAGTGACATATAAGAGTGGAGGAAGGAGTACACAGGTCGACTACATTCTGTGTAGAAGAGGAAACCTGAGGGAGATTGGAGACTGTAAGGTTGTAGCAGGGGAGAGCGTGGCCAGACAGCATCGGATGGTTGTGTGTAGAATGACTGTTGTTGCGAAGAAGAGAAAACGAGTAAAACCAGAGAAGAAGACCAAATGGTGGAAGCTAAAGAAGGAAGAATGTTGTGAGAAATTCAGAGACGAGCTGTTAAAGGCTCTGGGTGGTAAGAAAGAGCTTCCAAGTGACTGGGCTACTACAGCAACAGTAATTAGAGAGACAGGTAGGAAGGTACTTGGTGTGTCATCTGGACAGAGAATAGATGATAAGGAAACCTGGTGGTGGAATAGTGAAGTGCAGGACGCCATCCAAAGAAAGAGATTAGCCAAGAAGAAATATGACAGTGAGAGGACTGAAGAGAGGAGACAGGAATATAAGGAGATGGGACATAGAGCAAAGAGGGAAGTAGCTAAGGCAAAGCAGAGGGCGTACAATGAGTTGTATGGGAGACTGGACACTAAAGAGGGCGAGAAGGACTTGTACCGATTGGCAAGACAGAGGGATCAGGCTGGAAAGGATGTGCAGCAGGTTAGGCTTATTAAAGATGGGAATGGGAATGTTCTAACAAGTGAGGAGAGTGTGATGGGAAGATGGAAGGATTACTTTGAGGAGCTAATGAATGAAGAGAATGAAAGAGAAAGAAGAGTGGAGGTCATAGAAACTGTGGACCAGGAAGTGGGAAAGATTAGTGAGGGTGAAGTCCGGAAAGCTCTGAAAAGAATGAAGAAGGGGAAGGCAGTAGGACCTGATGACATACCAGTGGAGGTTTGGAAATGTCTTGGAGAGATGGCAGTGAGGTTTTTGACTCAAATATTTAATGGAATATTTGAGGGTGAGAAAATGCCTGAAGAATGGAGAAGAAGTGTGCTGGTTCCCATTTTTAAGAACAAGGGTGATGTACAGAGTTGTAGCAACTACAGGGGAATTAAGTTGATGAGCCACACAATGAAGATCTGGGAGAGAGTTGTGGAAGCAAGACTTAGACAAGATGTGACTATCTGTGAGCAGCAGTATGGTTTCATGCCAAGAAAGAGCACCACAGATGCCATCTTTGCTTTGAGGATGTTGATAGAGAAGTACAGAGAGGGTCAGAAAGAACTCCATTGTGTGTTTGTGGATTTAGAAAAAGCTTATGACAGGGTACCAAGAGAAGAGGTGTGGTATTGCATGAGGAAATCTGGAGTGGCAGAAAAGTATGTTAGACTGGTACAGGACATGTATGAGGACAGCAGGACAGTGGTGAGATGTGCTGTGGGAGTGACAGATAGCTTCAAAGTGGAGGTGGGATTGCATCAAGGATCGGCTCTGAGCCCCTTCCTGTTTGCTCTGGTGATGGACCGACTAACAGATGAGGTCAGGCAGGAATCCCCATGGACTATGATGTTTGCAGATGACATTGTGATCTGTGGTGAGAACAGGGAACAAGTGGAAGAGAACTTGGAGAGGTGGAGGTATGCTCTTGAAAGAAGAGGAATGAAAGTCAGCCGTAGTAAGACAGAGTACATGTGTGTGAATGAGAGGGAGGCCAGTGGAACAGTGAGGCTACAAGGAGCAGAGGTCACAAAGGTGCAGGACTTCAAGTACTTGGGGTCCACTGTCCAGGGAAATGGGGAATGTGGTAAAGAGGTGAAAAAGAGAGTCCAGGCAGGATGGAGTGGATGGAGAAAAGTTTCAGGAGTGATTTGTGACAAAAAGGTGTCAGCAAAGGTCAAAGGAAAAGTTTACAAGACAGTGGTGAGACCAGCTATGTTGTATGGTCTGGAGACAGTGGCATTGACAAAAAGACAGGAGAAAGAACTGGAAGTGGCAGAAATGAAGATGCTGAGGTTCTCCTTAGGAGTGACAAGGATGGATAAGATCAGGAATGAGATCATCAGAGGTACAGCACATGTTAAACAACTGGGAGATAAAGTTAGGGAGGCCAGACTGAGATGGTTTGGACATGTCCAGAGGAGGGACAGTGGGTATATTGGTAGAAGGATGTTAGAAATGCAGCTGCCAGGAAAAAGACAAAGAGGGAGACCAAAGAGGAGATATATGGATGCAGTTAGAGAGGACATGGAGGTAGTTGGAGTGAGGACAGAGGATGCAGAGGACAGAGTGAGGTGGAGGAGGATGACTCGCTGTGGCGACCCCTGAAAAGGGAAAAGCCGAAAGAAGAACAAGAAGAAGAAGAAAGGTTGGTTCTTGTGTTAGGTGTGCTAAAACAGGCATGTGTAACGACCTGAGCAGCTTTGAACAGTAAAATACATTTTGTGGAAATTTGCTATCAAAATCCATCGTTTTTTTTAAATAAATAAAGTTTACATCCTGAAAAAATACAAAATAAACGAAAGCCTTGCATTCCTTGAAGAAATGCTTATTTGTGCCAAAGTGTTAAACTAAAGCTATCTTTTAATGAGAAAACACAAAGTTGAGGTTGTTTTGTTCAAACTTTGGAAACCACATGTTGTGAGATGACAGTGCTCAGAATGTGTAATGATGGTGACTCTCAGCTACTGCCACACCAAATTTTAGCTCGACATCTGTAAATCTGACCAAATTATACCCATTTTTGGGTTGTTGATTTGTTGTGGCAGCCATCTTGATTTTGACTCATGTCAAATGGTAATCAGTTGTAAATGTAAAACCGATGGTTACTTCATGAATCTGTTCAATAGGTGACAAGTTTATAACTAATAATGAACTGGATAGACTCCTACTGTAAAAGCTAAAAAAATATAAAGATTGTGTGTATATGTGTTGTGATTATGCATGACTCCCATCTACACACTAAAATTTAGCACAATAGCTGTAAAAATTAACTTAATGTAGACATTTTGGACCATTGGACATTCTTTTGACACTCTCTGGACACTAGAGGTGGTGGGTGAAAGTGTTGGCAAAGTTGACACCCATCGTGGACAACAGAACCCACCCCCTTCATGATGCCTTCAGGACTCTGATCAGTTCTTTTAGCGACAGGCGGCAGCATTCGCGATGCAGGACAAAACATTTCCGAAGGTCCTTCATCAGAAATCAAAATGCTGAACAAACATGTAAAATAATGGAAACTGTTGACAATGTGTGAAACGTCTGTTTCCATTAGTTGTCAAAGTGTTCCTCTTTTTACCTTTTGTACATATTTTGTGATCATGTTTCAGTTTTATACTTTACAGCTTTTTACTTCTGTTATGTTTTGGCCCACTGCTGTATTGCAAGAATTTCCCCAGTCTGAGATAAATAAAATATTCTTATGTGCAGCAATGTTCAGTCAGGTCATCTGGACGTTTTCTTTGTTTGTGCTGAGACGTTTCACCTTCCATCCAGAAGGCTTCATCAGTCTGAGGAAACACCAAACCAAATTGATTCTCCCCCAACAGCTTACTCCAAAGTAGAAAAAACTGTTATGTTGGTGCTGAGATGGCCTCTGGGGCACGCCCTCTCCTCCGGTGCCCTCCCTCTCCCTCGTCGACAGTCATGTCAAACTGGTTCAAAACACCAAAGTCCATGCTCAATAATCCAGGTATAAAATCCAACAATGTTCAGTCACATCAGCTAGACGCTTCTTTTTTTTTTTTGCGCTGAGACGTTTCGCCTTCAGAACACCTGGTGCTTTGAACCGGTTTGACATGACTGTCGACGAGGGAGAGGGTGGGCCCCAGAGACCATCTTAGCAGCGGGTTTGGATGTTGTCTGTCCATTTTATGGGTGCTGTCAACTGTTATCATCCCCATTCATAGCGGAGAATAGGTAACCTACTACCTACTAGCATGTTTAACATGACGTTATCAGAGTTATAATCGCTGTGAGTAGGCAGCGTGTTTCCGTGAACACGGAAGTGTAGCGTTTTTGTTTTTTTCAGCTTATGTGACAGTTTTCCTCAACCTAACCTTAAAGCTGAACCAGAGGACCAACCCTAAACCTAACCCAGTTACCCTAGTGCCTAAACCTAACAAAGACCCTAAACGTAACGCTAGAGTGTAAAATCGAAACTTAAACACATCGCTAAAGACGGAGCCTGCTGTCATCGCTTGTAACAGTGACAACGTATTTAAACCTAGTAGGTACAGTAGGGGCCTTCTGTCCGCTAAGTATGGTTGATAACATCCGAAGCGGGCGATCTTAGCACCAAGATAACTGGGTTTTTTTTCCACTTTGGAGTAAGCTGTTGGGAGAGAATCAGTTTTGTTTGGTGTTTCCTCAGACTGATGAAGCCTTCTGGATGGAAGGCGAAACGTCTCTGTACAAAAAAAAAAAAAAGAAAAAGAAAAAGAAAAAGAAAGAAAGCATCCAGATGACCTGACTGAACATTGTTGGATTTTATTCCTGGATTATTGAGCATGGACTTTGGTATTCTTATGTGATTTTTAGGTCCCTTGAACGTGGCAGCCATTTTCAATTGGGTTGACTCTATTAATTTGTTGCTGTACACCCAATAAATATTTTCTGAGCATTTCATTCAAATTGGTCCAGTGGGTCACAAGATATTTTGCCAAAAGACAAACACATGCACACACAGACACAATTATTAGTTCTCCCCTTTTGCTTTTCGGTGGCTGATCTTAATTACTTGTCTGATTAAAGAATGTGGCTGACAGACCAATAAATACATAAAAAATCTATAACGATGTGAATGACAGCCACAGAACAGGTCAAGACAAAACTATTAAATGTAAAATTGGAGGGATTCTCCAGTTCTTCATGAGTGGACGGTTCTGAAATGCAGCAATATTAAGTGGAGCAGGAGAGTCACCGCAGCACCAGCGCTTCTGTCAGTCAGTCTGGCAGGAACGGCAGCCTCCCCTCAAAGGGAGTGTTCTTTCCAGGACGAACACTCGTACTTTCGCTCAGGAAAATTACAGTCTGCAGCTGGGTACGATATTATAATTTGAGTCATATTCAAATGAGACTCTCTTGTTGCATGGTAATACTGTGGAAAAGTTAAACCTTCTTTTTAGGTTCTAAATTATTCAGGTGAAAAGCACAGACAGAATTTCTGTTGGATAATTCCCATAGATTCCCCCTACAGCCCACAGTTCCTAAAGTAATATCAATACATAAATAAACATGTATGATGACATCATGCTGCCGGAAAGTAAAGTGTGTTTAAATAATCTTGTGCTCTTTATGTTCTACCACATAGGCTGGATAACCAATCTTCCTTTCTGTAAAGGCACTTGAAATATAAAGCAATCTGTGCTGAAGAGTTATGCGTAAACGGGTAGTTCACTTCTTTTAAAGTGGGGAAAGGATATTAATATTTATTATCTTAGCATCATAAACAATATTTTGAACAGCCTCAGTTTGGAGAAATAAGGTTTATTTTTGACTGGATTAGCAAGCAGTTTTGCAGGGTCAAGACCAAAACAGAACAGGTAAGACAATGTTTTTCTTTAGCAATCAAACCACCTCTGCATACTTATCACACTTTTTGCAATTTTTTCAGCTTTTTAGCTAGGATTTATTTATTTTTTGCTAGTTTATTATATTTAGCTTTTAGTTAGCCTTTTGCTACTTTTATCTAGCTCATTGTTAGACAGAACCTTTTATTATGCTTATCTTTTAGCTACTTTTGGCTTTTAGCTCTTGTTTTGCTCTTTTTAGCGTTCAAGTTCAAATTCAAGTTCAAGGTTCTGTGGTATGAGGTGGAACAAAATTGTGTACTCAAGACCCTGGTTACTCCCCAAAATAGCAAAAATATAAAGTATAAAAAGAAACAGTATATAAGTATATACTCTAAGATATACACTAAACAAATGTTAAATGATGCGCTAAAAGATCTAAGCTATACTCTAAGCACCAATAATGTAAAATAATACAGTATACCAAACAGCAGCCCGAACTTGAGTCCGTAGTGAGTAGATGGCCAGTGTTTTGCTATTGCTAATTAGTGTTTTTCTTTTTTTAGCTTTGATAACTCCATTTGTGCAGAATTTAAACAAGTTTCATTGTTTTTTATTCTCACAATTTGAGTGAAGGATTAGGTGGTGAAAATGTTCTGTTAGGATCCCACAGGTTTATAATTTGTTATAAATCTAAAAAACAGCCTTTCAAAAGCACCTACATGCAAGCCTCACTTTGCGATGAAGTGGGAGTGACACTTGTCTCTTTTGGCTGAGAAATGTTCAGATTGCATGTTCTTGCTTTCTAGAGGTATAAAATGATAGCTTTTCATCGTGATACTCTGCAGCCTGCCCATGCTGGCTTATTGTTGTGACTTACTGGGACACTTGAGTAGAACTGAACCATACGTAATGTTTTTAGCAACACCTGTGCTTTTCCTACCGTGTCAAGTCAAAATGCCTGCTGTGTATAAAAAGGGTCAGGGCTGGAGGAGATATTGTGACTTTCTTTCTGTGATTGCCAAACCTGAGAACCATAAATGGCTTCAGGCAGGAGGAAAAGGAAGGGTGAAGTCAGGACTCAGGCTTCTGTCGCCTTCACTGGCCTGAAAATTTCAAACGAATTTTAAGAAATTAAGAAATAAACACAACTTTGTGAGTTTAGTTTAATTTCTAGTGAAGTTTTTACTGGATATTCACATCACATCAAAACGTTTCAGTTCAACCCCTGTTATTTGTGTAATGATATATGTCAAGTTACCAGGTATTTTATAAATAATTTCTTGAATTGATAAATGAAAAAAGAAAATGTGCATTTTTCAAAGCCGTTATATCATAACTTTACTAGGTCTTAACTAGGTCATTACATAATCTGAAGTCATACAGCTACAGCTGTCTTGAGTTGGAAAACAAGTCAGAATAAATGAAGAAATATAGAACAAACCAAGTTTACCTTTCTCCAGAATGTTTTTGTATCTTTATGAGATTTTACCTACTAAAGTACTAGTTGGGGAAAGGATGCTAAAGTCCTGGAGTGAATTTGTTTGTCACAATAAACTAGATAAATCTAAAAATAATTGTGCACCAAGACTCCTGAAAGGGATTTTTTTTTAAATATGCATCAAGCCTATGATTGCCTGTTTTTTCTGGCCAAAAATGTTTTAACAAAGTACAGGTAGTCCCCGATTTACGAGCGAGATCCGTTACAACGAGGCGCTCGTAAACCGGAAATCTCGTAATTTGGAACGGCCGCCATGTCTCTCGTAAATCCGGAATTTCGCTCGTAAATTGGAACGGTTTCGCTAGCGCGACTACAAACACTCTATTTTCATCCAAAAACTGCTTATGAGTGCATAAAAATGATCGGAAACGTGTGTCCATATGCTTAACTAACTAACTGTGGTGAAAAAACACATGAAAACTCAGTATTTTTTGCGTGTTTTCCAAAAATTCGCCAGCTCGTAAGTCTGGAACCTCGTAGATCAGAGCGCTCGTAATTCGGGGACTACCTGTATAATGAAAAAGTTCTGAAGTTTTATGTACCGGTAAATGGCATATCTCAGTCGATAAATGAGTAAACAAATCTCTCCAACAAACACTTCTGAGTCCAACCAAAAGCCCTTCACCATTGTCTCCCTGAATTCCTCCCATGCCCGTGTTTTTGCTTCCACAACCATCAAAGCCACAGTTCTTCTGGCCACCCTGCACCTGTCAGCTGTTTCAAGGGTCCTCCAGAGCAACAAAGTCCTGAAGGTCTTCATTCTTCAGGTTGACAGCCTCCATCACCGCTAGTGTCCACCAGTGAGTCCTTTCTTTGATAGCTGCCCTGACAGGCACCAGTGACCTTCCAGCCACAGCTCCTGGAAGCTGCATCTGCAATAGAGGTCCTGGCCATGGGCCATTCAGATTTCATGTCCCCGACCTCTCCCAGGACATGTGAAAAACTATTTGATATTTGACAAGAAAGTTCATTCTCAATAGTCCAGGTATCAAATCCGCTCATTCTCAATCAGTTCATCTGGACAGTTTCTTTTTAGTAGAAACGTTTCACCCTCACTCCAGAGGGCTTCGTCAGTCAGAGTAGTCCAAAGCAAACTGAAGCTACCCCACCAAGTAAACAACTTAAGTGGACCAACCAGTTTGCTGTAGCCAAGATGGTTTCTGGGGGCTTGTCCCTCGTCGACTCCTCCCAGGCAGGCAGACATGTCCAAAGTGGTTCAAGACAAGAAAGTTCATTCTCAATAGTCCAGGTATCAAATCCGCTCATTCTCAATCAGTTCATCTGGACAGTTTCTTTTTAGTAGAAACGTTTCACCCTCACTCCAGAGGGCTTCGTCAGTCAGAGTAGTCCAAAGCAAACTGAAGCTACCCCACCAAGTAAACAACTTAAGTGGACCAACCAGTTTGCTGTAGCCAAGATGGTTTCTGGGGGCTTGTCCCTCGTCGACTCCTCCCAGGCAGGCAGACATGTCCAAAGTGGTTCAAGACAAGAAAGTTCATTCTCAAAAACGTTTCTACTAAAAAGAAACTGTCCAGATGAACTGATTGAGAATGAGCGGATTTGATACCTGGACTATTGAGAATGAACTTTCTTGTCTTGAACCACTTTGGACATGTCTGCCTGCCTGGGAGGAGTCGACGAGGGACAAGCCCCCAGAAACCATCTTGGCTACAGCAAACTGGTTGGTCCACTTAAGTTGTTTACTTGGTGGGGTAACTTCAGTGTGCTTTGGACTACTCTGACTGACGAAGCCCTCTGGAGTGAGGGTGAAACGTTTCTACTAAAAAGAAACTGTCCAGATGAACTGATTGAGAATGAGCGTATTTGATATTTGATTATTTGTCCTGACGCACGCTGTTGGTGAGCTATATAATATTTTTAACCAATAAAATAAATAGATGAATAGATGAAGCTGAAACACCAACAAGCTTCAGGGTCAGCTGATCACCTTGTTACAAGTTCTGGAAGTTCTAGCTCATTTAAAGACAACATATATTTTGTTGTAGGTTTCATTTATGCTCAACAGATCTTAAGATTCATTTTATTTAGTTGTTTTAGGAAACTGCACTTGCACTTTAGTTTTTGTGGTGGATTTTGTTGATCTATATTTTGTGCAGACTTTTTCAATCTAAATAACAGCTCATTTTTATTTTTATACTTGTAGACTGAATACTTTACTAAATAAAATAATTTCAGTAAAAATTACCCCTGGTTTTTATTTTTTTTATTTTATATACCGGTGATACTGCAAAGCAACAAGTTAATTTTGTCAAATAAATAAATTAGATTTCTGTTTTTACTTTTTATTATTTTGTTATATCACAAAATGTATCGTTATCGTGACAATGCTCTGAAATATCACAATATAATTTTTGAGCCATATCGCCCACCCTTACTCTACACAGTACAGAATCTGCTCTTTTAAAGGTTTTTAACTACCGGTACATATTTTTAGCAATGGACTCTGGTGACTGTTGTCCTCCTGCTTTTAGATTTATCATCTGCTTTTTACACCGTGGACCATAACATCTAACGTTTGAAGCAATGGGGGGGTGTCAGCGGTGCAGCACTGGACTGGTTTAGGTCCTACTTAGCGGAGCGTACTTTCTGTGTCCGCCTTGGTGACCACGTGTCCTCCTCTGCTCCTCTCTGTGTGGGGTTCCTCAGGGCTCAGTCTTAGGCCCCCTCCTCTTCACGCTGTACCTGCTCCCTCTTGGCTCTATTCTTAGAAAATATGGGATCTCCTTTCATTGTTATGCGGATGATACGCAGATTTATGTCCCGCAAAAGAAAAAGGACTCTAACTCTCTGGCCCCTCTGTTTTCGTGTCTCGAGGACATCAAAGCCTGGATGGCTGTGAACTTCTTAAAGTTTAAAGCTGCTATATGTAACTTTTCTAACAATATATTTTTAAAGGGGACCACACATGCAAAATTCACTTTTTAATGTTTTTTTACTAAACTTTGGGTATTTACTTCATAAAAAAACAGTCCTTGTGCCAAAAAAATGCACCCAGTGGTTTATTTACTCTAAGTAGATTTATTTATTTTTGATAAATACACCAGGATTCACACTTCCTGCATTTATTGACGTCACAAGCCGCCAGCCAATCAGATCAAACCTGAGTCCAGCCCCTCACCTAGCAACCCCTGGTTAGGCTCAACCCACTTCTGTATTAAACACATGACTGTTGTTTTTCATGATTTCATCTCATCTTTTGTTTATATGTTCTTAATTTCATGTGTACAGCACTTTGTTGCAGCTGTGTTTTTTTAAATGGCTTTATAAATAAAGTATAATTGTTATTTTTATGTTTTAGTTCAATTTTTAGTGTATTTGCGATCGCTGCCAACGCGCAGCCGGCAAAAATTAAACGAGCGGACCACAGGCGGAAGGACCGGGTTCGACGGGACCCTCTTCCGGCGCGATGGAGCGGAGCTTCAACTGTACAGCCTTGCAGCAGCCTCGCAGCAGGCTCGCAGCAAGAGGACCTTCTCCTTACAGATTAATTTACGGGAGACACTTGGTGAACTTTGTGTTGTCTTCACTGGAACAGCGATAACTCCCAAAATCTCCGCGTGCTTCACGAGCGGAGCTGGCGAAAACCGGAAGAGGAACAAGCTAACATTAGCTTCGGATTCGGGTGGTCTAATGCTAAAAGGAGCAGCAAACTGCGGCGCGCTCAGACGGGTTTCGGTAAGTTATCTTAAGCTAACACTAACAGTAAGTCAAATGAGTAATAAAAAAAGAGCTAATTTTAAAACAACAACACATTACAGATACTGGCTGTTACAGAGGGCGTGAACAGATCGTTGAAGGGCGTGGACTTCAAGAAACCGGTCGTTCAAAACGAAAGTTAAAAATGGCAGAATTAAAAAGGGTATAATTGATTATCTAATAATTATTTTGTGCATTAAATTGAAGGAATAGGGTCTGGATATCCCACAGAAATACCATAAAAATTTAAAAAATACATCTGAGGTCCCCTTTAAAGCTGCTATATGTAACTTTTCTAACAATATATATTTTAACATATTTCTTCACTCTGTCACTAGATTGATGTTAGAGAGGTAATCTCTGAAAAAAACTAAAAAAAAATATTGTCCCCTTGCTTCTCCAGGTGGTAAATAAGCATTTCTAAAAAGAAAAAGTGACCCGCCATTTTCCAGCCAATAAAAACAAAGTTTGTAACCAGCCAATAAAAACCGAGCTTGAATTTGAATCAGCCAATAAAAACAGAGCTTGAATTTGAATTTCAACAGACCACAAGGGGGCAGAGCCATATATGGCTCTGAGGGGGAGGGATCAGAATGCTTTGCTTGTTGAAATTTTTTCTAAGTGCTGATGTTCTACAGAAACTGCAGACTTCACCTTTAATGAGGGAAAGACTGAAGTGATGGTCTTTGGAAGCTCCACTGAGACTCCAAATGCCAATGTTGGTTCCTTGGCCCAGTATATCAGACCTGTTACAAACTTGGGGGTCAAAGTCGATGCTGGACTAAAATTAGAAAACCACGTCAGGGCAGTTGTTAAAACTAGTTTTTTCCATCTGAGGCAGCTGGTGAAGGTGAAGCAGATTCTTTCTAAGCAGCATTTTGAAACAGTAGTTCACGCCTTTGTGACCACTCGGCTGGACTGCTGTAATGCACTCTCAGTGAATCATGTATCTCTCAGCTTCAGAGGGTACAGAACGCTGCTGCACCGCTTTTAACTGGCACACGAAAGTTTAACCACATTTCTCCTGT
>JBBPBX010078297.1:0-13488 GCA_038048925.1 Garcialebias charrua | reverse complement strand
AAAAACAACCAGTTAAAATACACCAAAATGTAGGAAATAACCCAAATTTTCTGGGAGAGGACCCCCAGACCCCTTCCCCCGAGACAGAACACCTGCCCGCCCACTACAGTATTTGTGTTCCGGTGTCGATCGGTTAACAAATTAAGCCCTGCCGATGCCCATATCCAGTAGTTGCTGTGCAAAGAGGAAGGGGACACCCTGGACAGGTCTCCAGTCCATCCCAGGGACACAGAGAGACAAACAACCATTCACTCTCTCACTCTCACCTAGAGACAATTTAGAGTTACCAATCAGCCTAACATGCATGTTTTTAGTCTGTTGGGAGAAAACCTACGCATGCACGGAGAGAACATGCAAACTCCACTCAGAAAGGCCCCCGGATGGTTGGGAGAAAAATTGACCCGAATCCCCATAAGTGCTTTGTTTGGGGTCTTTTCTGGAAGCTCTTTAACCCCCATCTCAGAGAAATTCTCTAGCTTTTATGACCATTATTGCTCGGAAAGTGCTAATACTCAAATGGAAAACACCTCATTCCCCGTCTTTTTTTACACTGGCTCAGGGATATTCTTTACTTTCTTAAACTTGAGGAAAATTAGGATGTCACTGCACGGCTTCTCTGAGCAACTTACGCATACTTGGCAACCATTGCAACCGTTTGCTAAACGAACCAACTTTCCCACTAGCTGCCATTATTATTACTGTATTTACCGGTACTTATTTACTTTCCCTCTTTTCTTTTTAGTTCATAATATGTATATTTCTGGTCTTTTTTTCCTGGAGGTTCACTCTCTCTTTTTTTTTTTTTGCACATGTACATACTGTATGTAGTTTGATGGAGTTGGCAATAGTTTATCTTTTTTTGAGAGTGGTGGTTATTTAATCTTGTTCTTTTTTTTTAGCATACAACGTTGCTGAGGGTGAAGGCTGCTTGTTTGTCGGTTTTTCTTTTTCTTTGTATTTATGTTCTTTGAGGGGAAAAGAAAGAAAAAAGGAAGGCTCCCAGCTGGGATTTGATCCAGCAACCTCCTCACTGAGAGGCAACCTGTTCCACTGTGCTGCGCAGTTCATGGACCACTAGACTAAATCCAAGAAAGAGAGACTTTCTTGCTCCACTGAACACACCAATGAGGTCAGTCCAGGTAAAAGCCATCTTCCATATTGATCCCCCCGCCCCCTGAAATCTGAATCAATCAAACGAGAAGGGATGCAGGTACACAGAAGGAGACAAAACAATTATTTGATAGAAGCAGGAATGAAGAAATGGGTTGAAGATCAATGTGAGGGTGATGGCCCTAATATTTTTACTTAGCTAGGTCTGTGTTGGGAACTATAGTGAGCCAGCCAGCAAAGATTAAAATAGCCTTCTGAGTTGTCCTTTACAGACAGAGAGAGTGATGGTACACTCAGCCTGCAATAAATGTAATTTCTAAATGTAAGGGCTCCAATAATTCTTGCCTGGCACCTAAACCAGGAGTGGTTTTGATGAGGGTCACAAGGGGAGCCAACATTCATAACAACTGCCATTTTAGTGCTGGACGTGCAGCTGGTGACAGCATCCCATTTGACAGTGTCC
Organism: Garcialebias charrua; assembly: GCA_038048925.1. Taxonomy (NCBI): domain Eukaryota; kingdom Metazoa; phylum Chordata; class Actinopteri; order Cyprinodontiformes; family Rivulidae; genus Garcialebias; species Garcialebias charrua. Next base: position 11,915 of record JBBPBX010078297.1, on the reverse strand, counting down.
TCTTGGAAAACAACATATGATGCCATTAGGTGCCATTATAGGTCAAACCCCACACAAACATGGACGGGCAACAGTAAATCACCCTAATCCAGCTGTGAGATGAAAGCAGTTTATTCCCATGCCGCCGAGCTGCTGTTTACGAGCTCAAGTCCTGATGAAAAGCTCTGATGGAGCTCAGCTGTCAGTCAGGAGGGCTGAGCCACAAATCTGATCGCCTGTGGGATCAGGAAAGTACAGGTAGTCCCCGACTTACGAGCGCTCTGACCCGGAATTTACACTACATGCGTTCCGGGCTTCCGGCTCCGCTCCGCAGGTCGCAGCTGAGCGTCTCAAAGTCCAGTTTACACTACCTCAGCTCCGGTCCGGTCCGCCTGGATGCGCCGCTCCGAGACGCATGCGCGGGAATTGCGAGATCGCGCGATAAATCAAGTGATAAATAATGAAGTCAGAACAAAACAATTCATTCGGTGGAAGAAGGAGAACAACAGTAGAGACTGCCTCGCTGTTTGATTGTTGATCTTCTCTCGTAAATGAGCGACAGGACATGGTTTGAGCGACAGGAAGTGATTTATTACATTTCAGAATAAAATACTTTATTTATTTATTTCTTGTATTGCGTTTGTAGGCGTAGTCATAAATGATAGTTTGACAGCATTTTTGTACAAATAAATCCGTATAGAGCTAGGATTAGTCCGCCCGTGGTGATTTTATTTTGTAAATACGGATGTTGTGCTCGTTCCTTTTCCTGTTGGTGCGACGTAATCTTTAAAAGTTGACTCCGGCACAGCTCCGGCGTCCGGCAGAAATAGGATCGGATCCTATTTTGACGGACTGCCGTCCGCTCGCCGCCGCCGTGCGGAGCCAGTGTAAACGCTCTCATTGATTATAATGGGTGCGTATTTGCTGCGGAGGTCGGACCGGAGCGGGGCGGAGCCGGAACGCATGTAGTGTAAATTGGGGGTTACCTACGAGGTTCCGGACTTACGAGCTGGTGAACAAGCAGTAAATTTGTAAAGAACACACAAAAAATACAGCACTTTTATGTGTTTTTAGATGAAAGTGTGTTAGCCAACCGTTTGGAAACAAGTTTCTGAGCATGTTCATGAACTAGTATGAACATTTGTGATGAAAAACGAGTGTTCGTAGTAGCGCTAGCGTAAATTTTCCGACTTACGACCGAAAATCCGGACTTACGAGAACACGTGTTTCGTGTTCCGACGTACGAATTTTCGTCTTACGAGCGACTCGTAGGAACGGAACTCGCTCGTAAGTCGGGGACTACCTGTACCCCCCACCCCACCCCAACTAAAACACTAAAGCTGTGTGGACATAAAGAACAAATCCAGATCACCAACAAGTGTGCGTTCCTCGTCATGCACAGAAAACTAACCCTCAGCAGAGTGAGCATCCAGGGTTTATGTGAGCAGGATGATCTTCTCTAACACGGATTAACATCTTCATCCCAGATTATCATCCACGTCCCTCCAAGCAGAGATTTCACTCATCTCCCTCATCTCCTTCCAACCCTCCGCCCGGCTGAGTCCACTTGTCAACACAGAGGCACCAACGACTGTCAGAGAGAACGTGCAGCGTGTCTTTCACACACTGTCCAGTCCAGCTGAGCACAGCTTGGACTTGGAGGAATCTGGAGACTCACAGGAGGAATCTGGAGACTCTCAGGAGGAGGAGATGTGAAACTCTGCAGAAGTTGGGAGGCTGAGGGGAGAGTGAGGGGGATGCATGATGGAGCTTACCTGCCCATGCTGCAGACACTCCAGCAGGTCGACGTGGCTCCTTTTTGCTGCTCCACTCCTCTCAGCCACACTAAATCACGTCCATGACTCACGCAGGAGGTAGACGAGGGGCTTGGAGGGTGAGGAAGATAACCGACTCTCAGGAAAAGTGGAGTGAACACTCGCTGCAGCAGCAGCAGCAGGCAGGGAGCTGCTCTCACTGCAGTGATGCTGTCTCTCCTCCTCTGCTTTGATCCCCTCCACCATCACCACCTCCAGCACCTCTCATCCAGCACTGCCCTCCCCACACCGTCCCACCCCCTCACTCTCCACCACTACTTTCTTCTTCCTCTGCCTCTTCATGCACACACACCACCTCTCTGACTGTCAGAGATGCATCACAGCCATCCTTGCAGCTCCACGGTCAAAATAATGATCGAAGAGTCAACTGCATTTTAAGACTTTTTTATTTTAGTGATTCTCCTGCAAACTCTAAATGAAATGGAAAGTTCTGTAGAATTTTAACAATCAGGACAAAACTGGTTGATTCTCCTAATTTGATGCGGATTCATTGCAACGTCGTGAAGAACAGTCAACAACTACAGTGTAAACAATTTGTAAGTTCAATTTGTTGACAATCAACCACCAAATGCATTTGTCACCTATAACAGTGGTTTTCTTTTTTTTTAATTATTGTGACTCCCCCTTTGAGAAAGAAAAATCTCTGCATCCCTCAGACCCGAGACATAAAATGCAAATATTAATGCATGAAATACTCATTACAGGTAGTCCTCGGGTTACGACGGTCTCGAGTTACGACGTTTCGTGGTTACGACGCATCTCCCATTAAGAAAAAATATATATATATTTTTAAATTTTTATTTTGAAAGCCGAGTTCCGGTTTTACTTCCGGTTTGACGGCAGGAACAGCGGAGGAGCAACGAGCTAACATGCCAACAGACCTTACTGTAAACGCTCTGGACCGCGCGAAGCAGTGGAAAAGTACGGCAGCCTCAGATCTTGGAGGAGCAACGAGCTAACATGCTAACAGACGGAGGAAGGCTTCACCAGCTCCCAGTAGGAAATTAACTCTTTTTTTTCTTCATTATGGCTCCAAATGTATGTGTTTTTTGATAATTATGTAGGGTACTGTGTTAGGATAGGCTAAGTGCTTGGTAAAATACAGTACTGTACGTATAAGGTGCAGTTTGTACGTATGTGCCGATTTACTTCGAAATTCGGTTTACGACAGAGCGTAGGAACGGAACTCCGTCGTAAGTCGGGGACTACCTGTATACAGTATTCACTATGTGAACTGAACATGTTAAATTGTAATCTCTGAGTGTATTAAAGTCATTTTAAGATGGGGGACTGTCAGTCTGGCCAAAATAAAAGTGCTGTGCAAAAAAATTCATTCATTCAACCTTTATTTATACAGTTTAGTTTCATTGAATCACAAGTACTCGTTTCAAACAACAACAACAACAACAACAACAACAACAACAACAACAACAACAACAACAACAACAACAACAACAACAACAACAACAACAACAACAACAACAACAACACACAGATGAGGTACACACAACAATAAACAGTCCTAAAAAGCAAATTAAAAGTACAAAAGTAGTGGTATAAAACAAAATAAAAAACTACCGGTAGTTACTTTATGAAACGGGGTAAAATACTAAAAACAAGAACATGTCTGCATTGAGTCTTGCATAACTGTAAAATCCCTTAGAGAGGTCAAAGTTGAGAGCTTCATATGAGGTGTTACAGGAGCAGAGTAAGAAAAGGCCCTTGCCAAATACAGTCCGCACTGATGGGACGCTGCAGGTAATGATGTCTTGAGAGTGCCGAGTGCACGCTGTAACTGCACTGACGACAAGACATGTACGAGGAGATATATGAAGGCAACAGACCCAAGGAGAGATTTAAAGATGAAAATTGAAGAGAACAGGTGTTTCAACGTGCGTTCATTTATTAATTATTTAACGGCACAATAACAGCTGCAATACACCAAAGATACAGTAGATGGCAGCATAACAAAGCTCTCCCATTAACAACCATTGAACAAATTACTGCTTCATATTTCAACACTCCCACTTAATTTTTTACAATGGTATTAAAACACAAGATAGTGCTGAAATAAATTTTAACTCAACTTGCACTTGTTAACTTTCCAAAAAAACAAACAAACTACAAAGCAAGACATTCTATCACAGATTTACATTGGAAAAAGTCCAATTTTTCTTCTAAAATACTCAAACTTCTGTCTTGCAAGAGGCTTTGTCAAGATATCTGCCTTCATGTCATCGGTTGGACAATACTCTAACTTGACTTCACCATTCTGTACACACTCACGAATGTAATGGTAGCGAATGTCTATGTGCTTGGTTCTGGAATGGTCCACTGGATTCTTTGCAATTGCAATGGCTCCTTGGTTGTCCTCCAGAATCACTGTAGGCTTTGTGACCATACCAAGATCATTCAGTAATCTTCTCAGCCAGGTACCTTCTTGAGCTGCTTGACTGAGAGCAACATACTCAGCTTCTGCTGTTGAAAGTGCAACCGTTGCTTGTTTTTTGCTCAGCCAGCTCACTGCTCCTCCACTGAGTAGAAATATGTTGCCTGTTGTTGAACGGCGGTCGTCCTGGTCTCCAGCCCAGTCAGCATCAGAGAAACCAGTCAAATATTTGTCCCCTGAACAGTCATACTTTAGAGCAAGATTAGCAGTGCCCTTTAAGTAGCGAAGAATCCTCTTCACAGCAGTCAGATGTGCAGTATTTGGATTTGCATTGAACTTTGACACTGCACTCACTGCTTGTGCTATGTCTGGTCTTGTTGTCATCGCAGCATACAGTAGACTTCCAACCATGGACTGATATGTGCTTGGATTGACAGGATTACTGACACCATCATCCTTTTTCAGCTTTACACTGATGTCAGCAGGGGTTGCAACAGGATTTGCTTTGTCCATCCCATATTTATGAAGAATCGTTTCAATGTACTGTTTCTGATGAAGAAAGATGCAGTTTTTGTTTTGTCTTGAATAACTGAGACGCCGAGGATGTAGGACAGTTCACCCAAGTCCTTCATTTTGTAGCGTTCTTGGAGAGCCAGTTTTAACTCATCCATTCTTTCAGTTGACTCTGTAATCAGCATCAGATCATCTACATAAACTGCAATTATCTCCAGCTCCTGTGATGACCTCACAAACACACAGGGATCCGAGGTGCTCTGCTTAAATCCAAGATCCATCATGAATTTTGTGAACTCTTTGTTCCAACAACGAGGAGACTGTTTTAGTCCGTAGATTGATTTTTTTAGTTTGCATACAAGATGCTCCTGACCTGGTTTGATGTATCCCTCAGGTTGTTCCATGTAGATTTCTTCTTCCAGGTGTCCATTTAAAAATGCAGTGACAACATCCATTTGATGTACATGTAAGTTATTCTGGATGGCAAAGGACAATAATGTACGAATTGAGCTAAAACGTACCACAGGTGAAAATGTTTCATAGTAGTCAGCACCATAAAGCTGTGAGTAACCTTTGGCAACAAGTCTGCACTTGTATCGCTCCACTTCTCCATCACTTTGATGCTTGACTTTGAACACCCATCTTGACCCAATGACCTCTTTGTCCTTTGGTGGTTCCACCAGATCCCATGTTTCATTTTCTTCCAGTGACTGGTATTCCAAATCAGCCGCTTCTTGCCACTTTTTTGCATTTGGACTCTTTAATGCTTCTTTCAGTGTGACTGGTTCCATGACAGAACACACATTAGCACAATGATCAACAGTCACCATATCTGCAAACTCGTCATATCCATATCTCTTTGGAGCCCTTCTGATTCTGCTTCCTCTTTGAATAGTTTCCTCAACAGTGACGTCATCATCAGTTGTTTCGTTTTCTTCTGTGATGGTAATCACCTCTTTCTCTGGGCAGGAAACGTCCTCCTTCTGTTTCCAGTCAAAGTCTGATTCATTAAAGATGACATCCTTTCGAATCAGAATTCTTCTTTTTTCTTCATCGAACAGACGATATCCTTTTGCGTTGTTTGCATATCCCACAAACCTGAGCTTTACAGCTTTCTTGTCGAGTTTTCGTCTTTCTGCATCTGGAACATGTGCATAAGCAACACAACCAAACACTCTCACATGGCTCATGTCAGGTTTTTTACCAGACCATCTTTGGTAGGGTGTCTCTCGCTTCAGAACAGATGTTGGCAATCTGTTTTGTATGTAGGCTGCTGTTGCTACTGCTTCAGCCCAGTACATGTTTGGTAACTTAGCATGCGACAACATGCTTCTAGCTGCTTCAACCAATGTCCTGTTTTTTCTTTCTGCAACTCCATTTTGCTGAGGTGTATGAGGTACAGACTTCTCATGGTGGATACCTTGAGCCTTCAAATATTCTTCAAACTCATTTGAAATGTACTCCCCACCATTATCTGATCTTAGTCTTGCAACTCTGTGTCCACACTCATTTGAGAATGTTCTCTCAAAATCCTTGAATTTGCTTAAGACTTCACTTTTTTGTTTCATGAAGTAAACCTTACAACAGCGAGAAAAGTCATCAATAAAGGTTACAAAGTATTTTGACCCACCTATGGATTCAGTCTGCATGGGTCCACAGACATCACTATGGATCAGTTGCAGCTTACGTTTGGAACGGATTTTTCCCACTGCTTTACATGGCTGTCTTGTGAGCTTGCCTTCCACACAGGCTTCACAGAAAGGAAGTTCTTTGTCTGCAGAGAATTTCACTCCATTCACCAGATCTTCTAGTTCCTTTAGTTTGGTGGTGTGACCCAAACGCTGATGCCATAAATTAGCTGTTACTGATGCACTTGATGCACTATGACAGACAGGTGAAGATCCTTTAACATCCAACTGGTACAGTCCATCAGATCTTTGTGTTCCCATTCCTCGAAGCGATCCATCCTTGTCACGTATGTAGCACCGAGATTTTTTGAACTGCACTGTATTTCCTTTTCTTGTAGCAGCTCCCACTGAAAAAAGATTTCCAGACAATTTTGGAACATATAACACATCATACATTGTGGCAGGTTTAGCATCACTTATTTTGAAGGTCATGTTCAATTTAACAATGCCAAAACCTTGAGCTTCCACCACCCTGCCATCACCCAGTTTTACAGATTGTGTTTCTGAAAACTGCTGGTAGTTTTGAAGATTTTCTTTTTCACAGGTCATGTGTTTTGATGCTCCAGAATCAATCAACCACTCAACTTGTCCTTGTCCTTCAGTTAGATTTGCATTTCCTGCAACAAAGGCACTCTCAGAGGGGTTTTCTTCATTTTCACATACAGCATTTTTGGCTTTGTGATTTTTATTTTGTTTTTTCCAGCTTGGACAATTAGGCTTTATGTGTCCTTCCCTGCCACACTTGTAACATCTCCACGAACTCTGTCGTTCAGCTCCCACTACTTTTGAATGGTCCTGCATTTCTCTGTGAACTTGTGTTGACATGGCTGATGCACCACCTGCAGCACTGTAGTCATCATTAACATGGACTCTTTTTTGCTCTTCATTGATTAATGCTTGCTGAACAAACTGCAATGTCAAACTGTCCATCTTCGTTTCTAGAGCGGTGACAATTGTAGCATAGCTTGGTGGTAAGCTACCCAGGAGTGTTACAATCTGATCTTCTTCTTCAATTACAGCACCTATTGCTCTTAGCTGATCAGTCAGTTCCTTCATTCGTTTTAAATGGTCATTTAAGCTTTCCTTTTCCTTCATTTCACATCTGAAATATTTCTTCTTCAAGAATAGCTTATTAGCTAAAGTGTCTCTTTCAAAATGTCCTTTTAGCATGTCCCAAGCCTCTTTTGGAGTTTGGCAGCTTGTTATTAAATACAACTGGGGTGTACTCACATTCAGCACTAACATGGAAAATGCCTTTTCTCTCCGTCTCTCGAATTCTGCCCGAGCTTGTGCGTTAGCATCCGGAGTTAGCATATCCGTCTCCGTTAGCATGCCCCATAGTCCTTTAGCTTTTAGCAAATGCTCCATCTGAAACTTCCACGTTGCCCAGTTCTCTGGTCCGCTCAGCTTGTCAATAAACAGCTTATCATCCATTGTGAATCCCACAATTCCGTTTATCTGACTCAAAAACTTCACTTACTGAACTTTTTAGCGACGCTCTGGGCCCATAACCTGAAGAGAACAGGTGTTTCAACGTGCGTTCATTTATTAATTATTTAACGGCACAATAACAGCTGCAATACACCAAAGATACAGTAGATGGCAGCATAACAAAGCTCTCCCATTAACAACCATTGAACAAATTACTGCTTCATATTTCAACAAAAATGTACCAGTGAGAGTCTACATGAAGTTATCCAGTAAACCAGTGAATGCAGGGTGCACTGGTGGGTACCGTAGCCAGTTATGAATCTTAGTGCACCATGATAGACAATGTCCAACATCTGCATCCAACATCAGCAAGGTGCTTGTAGGGATGTTCATGTAAATAATGTCACCGGAGTCCATGGACAGAAGGAAAGTAGCAGTTACAAGGTGTTTTCACAGCATTCAGAGTTAAACAAGATCTACTTCTGAAAAAGAAACCCAACTTTAATTTAAATTTCTTAATGAAGTTTTCAACATGAGGCTTAAAAGAAAGATCTGCATCGACCAAGATTCCCAAGTATTTGTAAGAGTCGACAAACTCAGTAGGAGCACCATTCAAAGATAAGATAGGAGGAAGGACTGCTGGTACCAGTGGTGTAGTCTACGTGATACGTGGGTATACGGAGTATACCCACTAGAAAATCTTGAGAATTTCAGTATACCCACTAAAAAGTTCCCAATGATATATTACATATGTATCACATCCAAACCCTGTCTCATTTTTCACCACTTTTATTGTCTGTCCAAACAGGTCTCACTTGTAAATGAGTCTTTGAGGCTCAATGTGACTCATCTATTTAAATAAAGGTTGAATGAATGAATGAACATATCATTAGGCATGCGTCATTGATATGGTAAATGGCAGTTAAACACTTCCGTAACAATCTATTGGTATACATGTACATTATCTTTTGGAATTTGGAAATGTTCAATATGTTTAAAAATCGAAATAAATTGATTACATTGTACCAACCAGTTTACTTTCGTTTCTAAGCACATTATACGGACCGACTGCGGTAAAGTTAGTTTTACGTTGGACATCGCGATCAGTGGCTTCAATGGTGTCCAACGCCGAATGTAAAACTAACTGCAGTATACCCACTACAAAAATGTAGACTACACCACTGGCTGGTACCAACTTTCTGTTTGAAGACAACATCCCTTTGGTTTTGTCAGCATTTAGCACCAGTTTGAGACGGAACAAATCCGACTGGATGATGTCAGATGCAGACTGTAAAAGCTGGAAAATCTTAGCAACTGTTTTATCTCAACAGCTGTGTCATCAACATAGAATGTAAGGATGCATCAAGGATGACCTGACCTACATTACCTATGTAGAATGTAAAGAGAGTGGGTCCTAAGACTGAGCCTTGTGGTACACCATTGTTGACAGTTAAATAACTGGAATAAGTACCATTATGTTGAACACATTTCCTGAGCCGCATTATCTGAGAGATAGTTAGAGAACCAACCAATGGTGTGATCTGAGAAACCGATTTCTGAGAGCTTATGACACAAGATGTTATGTTCCACAGTGTCAACAGCTTTAGACACATCTAAGAAAAGTCCAACACAATGCCTGTGCTATATTTTTTTTAAATACCACCCTTTTGAAAATAACAAGTTTTACATAAAACAGCACTAAACATTATAAAAAATGTTTTCATAGAAAATAAAAAAATTTGTGTTGCCAAAAGAACTTGAACTTTAAACAACTGTAAGATTAGTATTAATACAAGCAAACTATAGACAAAACCATCAGATTCAGTTAAGAATGTAAATTATATTACAGGTACATTTATGATCAGTACAGTTACGTCACAGTATGGTTCCACATACAAAACAGCTTAGCACATAACCAAAACCTTGTTTTTTTTATATAATCTTGTGCAATAGTGAAATCTGCCAATATTTGTGACAGAATACAAACGTAAAACTGATTTTACAGAGAAAACACAGAGCTTTGAAGAAAAAATAAATAAAAGGCAAACGAAGAGTTACCTTCACTATATCCTTGAACATGCAAACAAGTGTAAATATTGTTTGATTACAAGAACTAAAGCAAGTAAACGGTTTCAGTTTGGGATTCTTAAAATGTATTAAAATTTGTTGCATGTGCTGTATTGAAGGGAAGTACAAAAATGTTGTGCACAGTTAAATGATGAACTAGGTTATTTTCTGTTTTCACCATCAACAAAAAAAATATAAGGTTAAAATGAGCAGACATAGTACTTCATAGTACTGCATGCCTAAGCTGCCGTCAACAACATGTATACATTATATGTACCTTTTCTGATTACACAACAATATCACCACAAATTAATGGGACAGGTTTGTTGTATTTTGTAAAAAGAAAAAAGAAAAAAAGAGGCACTTACAAAAATTAATGTGGTGTTTTTGGTATACTATTAACTGTATACTCTTAGTAACTTGTATAAAAAAATCCTTTATATGATAATTGTGATGCTGAAATGCAGATGTCACAGTCCTTTCAGCTTTTGCATAAACATTATTCATTTGAAAAGTAAAGGAGTTCTTGTCCACTCTGAGGCTGATGTTAGTGCTACCTGGGTTTCGGCCATTCATTGCATCCATCATCTGCACGCTTTTGCAGGGAGGCACAGACATCTTCTTCCACTTCCAGCTCTTCCTGGAGGATTCCAAGGCGTTTTCAGGGCAGCTTAAAGACAGACTGTCCAGACACTAACGAGGTGAGAGGAAAAACACCTGGGGTGATTGGGATTCGGGTCAGGTGTGCACAGGAGCAGAAACACGAGGAAGAGAGAAAACAGAGGTGCAGATGCAGAATACACATGACAGAAAACCTCTCAACTTCTCGCGTTATCCCAAAGGGAGAGTCCAGCTGAGAAAACTAAAGTTGACTGCTCGTATCAAATATCTCGTTTTATCAATCACTACCCAGAGTTTGTGCCATAGGTAATGATAGGTCAACATGATGGACCAGTAAAAAGAGATGGTTTGCTGGGAATACCTGGCAGAAGAACCCATAAGAAGGATCAACGTTCAGCAGAAGATCCATAAGGATGTTCAACTTTCACCTTTGACAGAGCTTCAACCTCACCCCAACGTGGTCAGGAGACAAATGGGCTGTGTTCTGCACCTACGCAAGGGCGTAGATTTCTTCTCATTATTGGGGGGGATCATAAACAGGGAACTTTTTTTAAAGCAATTTTGGGGGGGTCGGCAAAGTTACAGTGAAATGTAATGCAAAAGGAAGTTTATTCAAACTGCATGCATGTATGCAGAATAATCAGCAATAATATTGATTTAAATGGCGTGTATTTAGTAGTCTTAATACTAATATAATCAGTAAAATAGTGACACTCATTACTCATATGAAAAAATTTAATGTGTTCAATCTGCAGTACAATAGACGACAAATAATGACGTGGCAAAATGAGAATTTTGCAAAATAGGTCCCCTCTAAATATTGTTTAAATTTCAGTTTGGCTTGTATTCATAGATTGCTGTGGTCAGTGTCACTGATAATCTGGTACCACACCATCCCAAAATCTTAAAGCCTAAACAGTATAAATATAAAAAGGCAAAAAAAAGAGAGAAATCCACCATTATTCTAATAAGAAAAAAAAAGGAAATTTTGATCAGATGTGATCAGGCAGTCATGTATTCACATGTATGTAACTATATTATTATTAATACTATAACTAAAGTTGAACCATGCAAATTAGTTTGGATAGAACAAGTAGCCCTTCGTGCCTCTCGGTCCCACTGAAGTAGCTCTCAGTCTCAAAAAGGTTGGTGACCCTTGCATTAAAGTATTTCTTCTCCTTGAAAACTGTTTTCTTTACCCATTTCTAAAGACACAGTTTCCCTTATTGAATTATTGGGGGGGACAGATCTACATTTCCCCAAGATTGGGGGGGTCACTCCAGACCCCCCCGACCCCTCCAGGATCTACGCCCCTGCACCTACGTTGTCAATCAGTTGACAAATCTGCTCCTCTGTCCACACAAGTGTCCAAGATATGGCCGTAGATCTTGG
>JBBPBX010078296.1:0-16658 GCA_038048925.1 Garcialebias charrua | reverse complement strand
GAGCAATAGATTATTATATCTGATTCGAAATATAACCTGCAGAATGTGGTTGCGCGCTGACCAGGAGGTGCGCGCATCATTTGTGCTGCAAAACATGTTGGCACGCGTCTTGCAGCGTGGCATTTATTGTCCATCCATCTCGGTAACGCAGACTATTCCTCCTGTCCGTGCTGCGGCGAGACGTTTGTTTGAAGCCATTTTCAGATCAAACCATTTATTCTTGATTTCTGATACTGTACGACCCACGGGAGACAAAACATATGCACTACAATATTAATATGATGTTAACTGTAGTTTCGAGACATTTTAAAATGCTTCTGTTCAAAAACACATCCGACACTTGCGGGGGGTGGGGGGTAGCGGTGCGCCACGGCTCTTCTGAATAAGTGAAACTATAATGTAACACAGTACACTAAAATTAAAGATATTTGACCATCCGACACTTGCGGGGGGTGGGGGGGTAGCCACAGCGCGACTGAGAGCAGATCTCCGAACGCGTGAAGTTCCTCCTTTTACTTCTTGAGTTTGAATGAATGGACACTTCCTGCTGTCAGAAGGCAGGAAACGTGGCCTTATATGGTGTTTTGAGGGGTGGGAATTATGTAAATAACCTCTCGCGTGCACGCGCAGCTGTTTAGAACAGGTGGGATTCATTAAATTTACGCAACCCATTTACACACGTTTCCTCAGGATAGAAGACTTTGTTGAATCTGACGTGGCATGTTCGTACGAACGCTTCGTACGAACAAAAGTAGGAGAAATTTAGGATAAAAATACGAACATTTTCGTGAATGAGGGCCATTGAGTTTAAACCAAGTTTGTATTTTGACAAATTCTGTCTATTAATTTCAACATATGTTCTATATTAGCCTGGTTAAAACCAGACCCTTATCCTTCACTTCGCTTTGTACTAGGGTCTGGCATTTCTCCCATAGACAACGATTGCTCCGGTCGATTTTTGACCGGACCAATCAGAGAACAGAAGGCGGAGTTTTGTTAGTTTAGCCTGGCGAGGTCCAGGCTATCAGATAAATAGCTCAGAAACCACTCGGTGGATATTTTTTCTGCTACCAGTGTGTAATTATATGGCTCTAATTTACTGACTGTTGGCCTAGATGAAACATTTGAGATAAAATTCGATTTTTTATCATTTATTTTCGTAGCGCACCCAAGGCTGTTTGGAAAATGTCAAACCGAAACAATTTAAATCCAGCAGATTTGACCATTTCGTGAATTGATTTAGGAACTGTTAAGCTCAGGAACACTTCTGATATAACGTCAGCTAAGAAATATATTTTTTCTCAGCAAAGAAATAATAGTTTTTTACCTTGTTTTCATGAAAATTCCTTCGTGGCGGCAGCCATTTTAACTGACGACGTCAGTCGACGTCGTTCAAAACTCCGCCTTCTGTTCTCTGATTGGTCCGGTCAAAAATCGACCGGAGAAATCGTTGTCTATGGGAGAAATGCCAGACCCTAGTACAAAGCGAAGTGAAGGACAAGGGTCTGGTTTTAACCAGGCTAGTTTTATATCTTTACCCATACAAAAAAAATGTGGTCATCATCTACAAAAAGGACACATTTAAGGAGTTCTGACACATTTACAAAGTCATTCACATATAAAATAAATAGCTTTAGTCCAAGTACAGAGACTTGAGCAACTCCACATGTGATATTACAGAGGTCAGATCTTACACCATTTATTTGTACAAACTGTTTCCTGTCTTTCAAAAAGCTAGATACCCACTGTAATGCTGGTCCTCTAATACCATATTTGTTAAATTTTTCAAGAAGAATAGTGTGGTCAATAGTAGGGGTGTAACGGTACGCTAAAATCAAATTTCGGTTCGATTCAATTACAAGGAGGGTTCGGTTCGGTTTATTTTCGGTACAAAAAAAAAGGACTTATAAAATGTTTATTTTGAAAACGTGTCAAGTAAATAATACATTTGTATAAAAATAAATAAAGGCGACCCATTTGGATGATGTTTTAAATAAACGGCATTCTTTACAATAAACTATACTAACAATAATAAAAATCTTAATAAATACATTAACAGCCATAACCAGAACAATAAGCAGCAACAGACTATGTACAATCTAACTAATAATCAAGTTTTAAGTTTTTGTCCAAAAAGACCAACTTGTCCACATTTTCTGCTAAAAGCACAGATCTAGTTGCAGTGAATTTCTCCAGCTGTGGAGCAAATCATCTCAATAACAGTAGCAGCAATGTGGCTGTATTTGTCCTCATTACTCACAACCTCTTCTTGGACCTGCTCCTCCAGGTGGGACAGGTCCCTGGAAAAGTTCAGAGTTCAGTCATCACACACTTCTTAGCTGCAGGTGTTCTGGTGGAGTTCCCTGAAGAGGAAGAAGACAGCTGCTATCTCTGTCCCAGACTGGAAATAAAGCACAAAGATGTAAAAAAAAAAAAGAGTTAATAAGATTATAATTTTAAATTAAAAAGGTTAATTAGATATTAATAATAAAACAACAAATACCTCTTCTTGAACGGTTGGGGTGGTTAAATCTCTCGGTCATCATCATCATCATCATCATGGCATGGCTTTAATTAGCTCCAGGGCTTGTTGACAATAGCAGTTTTAACTTTTTCATAAAGTGCTTAACTTTTTGGCTGAAGTGTTGACGTGATTGACGTCGTAGCGAGGCTCAAGAACTTTAAAGTCGGCGCATCAATACAATACAATACAACTTTATTTATAAAGCACTTTAAAACAACACCGTTGGCCAAAGTGTTGTACACTAACACGGACAAGCATAAAACTATAAACTCAAAAAAATACCATAAAAGTGATGAACTACCAGATCAAGACAGCAAACAGTAAAAACTATAGAACAGATAACTTAAAAACAGTAAAACCAACATTACAATCTGTGTTAAAAGCCAAAGAGAAAAAATGCGTCTTCAGAGCATATTTAAAAACAGGAAGTGAGTCAGTTTGTCTGACGTGCAAAGGCAGCTCTGAGAACGCTCGGTCACCTCTCAGCCTCCTGTTGGACTATGGGACGACCAACAATCACAGCTCTGAGAACGCTCGGTCACCTCTCAGCCTCCTGTTGGACTATGGGACGACCAACAATCACTGATCTGCTGACCTCAGAAAGCGTGAGGGAAAGTACGGGTGGAGAAGGTCGGACAGATACTGTGGGGCGAGACCATGAATACATTTGAATACAAACAACGGAACCTTAAAGGAGACCAAATATTGGTTTTATAATTTTTTTATGGTATGTCTGTGGGCTATCCAGACCATGTTCATTCAATTTAATGCAAAATAATAATAATAATAATAATAATAATAATTGTCTAATCTTGTCATCTGCGTATGTTTCCCATACACAGACGAAATTCGTCTCTGCATTTAACCCAACCACCTACCAGGCGGTGCAGTGAGCAGCCATAGAAGGCGCTCGGGGAGCTGGAGAAATAGGTGTGCACTCATAGACACCCCAAGATGTGTAGTGGCCGGGACGCGAACCCGCGTCCTTCGGGTCCCAAGTCAAACGCCCTAACCACTACACCATTTGCATTCTTAGATAATAAAATATCCCCTTTCTAGTTGTGCCTTTTCTGACTTCCGTTCTGAACGAGCTGTTTATGATAAGGCCACGCCCTTCAAAAATCTGTTTACATTAACTCCGCCCTCCAAAGGGGACCCTGAGTCAGACCCAGAGGCAGACGCCATTTTGGGCAGGGCAAATGAGGCGCTGACGCGTCGCGTAGGCCGCTGAGAAACATCCATAAGTTCACCCTCCATGTTAAAAACTCTTCGTTTGACTCTTCGAAAACAAGCAATAAGGCTGCAGAGTAACACACTGGCTGCTAACTGCTATACATGCTCTCTCTAGCGGGGACCGCTTTTTTGACGGACCACATCCGGCGCGGACCGGATATGGTCCGTGAGCAGTCGTCCGGTTGATTTTAAGAGCCCGTAAATAAGTTTTTTCGTTGATAGATAATTAGTAGGGGTGTAACGATACACAAAACTCTCGAGACGAGACAAGACGAGACAAATTACAGAGTTCGCAAGAACGAGACGAGATTTTAATGTTAGTTCAAGAAAACTTCAAAGATCGGTTTTATGCCGCAAAAAGGCTTTTATTCTGTTTTAACATGTATTACAAACTCAACTGATGTCTTCATTTTACTGATTGAATCTCCTTAGACCTTAGAACGTTCAACTTTGTTTAAAAAAAATAGATATTCACGCAGGACTTTCCAAAAATTGAACATAAATATCCGCATCAGCACTGAATCTGCAGCCGTCACTCACCAGTGTTGCCAGATTGGGCGGTTCACCGCGATTTTCCTTCTGACTTTTGCGGGTAAAGAGTGCTTTGGGTGGGTGGGACTCTATCTGGCAACACCGGTCACACCGGTGTTTACACAAGTGTGTCTTTACATTCGGGGCAGCGTCGGCAGCGCCGGGACCCTCCATCAGTAGTTGGGGCGTCTTCTATAGCAACTTCATCCGGCGAAGCCATGCTGTCCGTGACGCTGACTTGCTAAGGGCTGCTAGCATTAGCATTAGCGACTCGCGAGACAACGTTACCTCTCAACGAGAGATATCGCGGGAGTTTAATATCGCGAGATCTCGTACAACGAGATCTCGTTACACCCCTAATAATTAGTTATTAGCGGTACTGCATTTTAACAACAACGAAACATTGAACTCTAGTAGCCATTGTGCTGACATGAACTCGGGAAAAAAAACGTGACGTCTTTTATACTGAAGTGGGTGGAGCATCACCAAGGGTTGATAGGTGAGGTGCAAAATTCACTTTTTAATGTTTTTTTTAACTCTACTTTGGGTATTTACTTCTTTAAAAAACAGTCCTGGGGCCAAAGAAATGCACCCAGTGGTATATTTACTCTAAGTAGATTTATTTTTCTGGGATATAAATGTCTCGTTTTCAAATCCTGCGGTTTGTGACGTCACCAGCCGCAGCCACAACCCACCCCAAACCTGAGTCCAGCCCCTCACCTAGCAACCCCTGGTTAGGCTCAACCCACTTCAGTATAAAAGACGTGACGTTGTTTTTCCTGATTTCATCTCATCTTTTGTTTAAATGTTCTTAATTTCATGTGTACAGCACTTTGTTGCAGCTGTGGTTGTTTTAAATGGCTTTATAAATAAAGTATACAGTATTTTCTGGTGTATAGGTCGCACCTGTGTATAGGTCGCATTGTCCAATATCACCAATAGATTGGAAAAATCCCTAGATAGGTCGCACTGGTGTATAGGTCGCACCTACGTTTAGCTCTGCTGCAAATGTCTGCCACAGGAGCGCACAGCAAGGCTTTTAAGAAGATTAGCACTTAAAAACAATTATTTGTTTGATAAAAATTATAGCAAATATATGTCTGAGCTGAACTTTTCCTTAAAGCTTCAGTATGTAGCTTTTTTTATGAACATATTTCTTCACTCTGTCACTACCTCCTGACAGACTGATGTTAGCCAGGTAATCTCTGAAAATTAAAAAAAAATAAAATTGTCCCCTTGCTTCTCCAGGTGGTAAATAAGCATTTCTAAAAAGAAAAGGTGACCCGCCATTTTCCAGCCAATAAAAACAGAGTTTGTAACCAGCCAATAAAAACAGAGCTTGAATTTGAATCAGCCAATAAAAACAGAGCTTGAATTTGAAATTCAACAGACCACAAGGGGGCAGAGCCACATATGGCTCTGAGGGGGAGGGATCAGAATGCTTTGCCTGTTGAAAATATTTCTAAGTTCTGCAGTTCTACAGAAACTGCATACTGAACCTTTAATAAATGAACGTAATTGTGAAATGAGCTGGATTTAAAAAATTGTTTCACCGAAAGTGATAACAAGCCATATATAGGTCGCACCCGAGTATAGGTCGCAGGCCTTGAAAAAACCCATAAAAAGGTGCGACTTATACACCGGAAAATACGGTAATTGTTATTTTTACGTTTTAGTTCCATTTTTAGCGTATTAGCGATCGCTCCCAACGCGCAGCCGGCAGAAATAAAACGAGCAGACCGCCGGCGAAGGGACCATCTGCGGGCGTGAGCTGCTGGGAACTGCTGGCTTTTGAGGACCGTGTGGGTCCGGTCAGAGGTTGCCTCATACGGATAAATTAACTGGAAACACTCGGTGAACTTTGTGTGTCTGGACTGGAGCAGCGATCGCTCCCAAAAGCGCCGCATGCAACGAGCGGAGCTGCGGGCGGAGGAGGAAGAGCTATCATTAGCCTCGGAGGGCTAATGCCTAAAGGGAGCAGCAAATGGCGGCGCGCGCAGACAGCTTTCTGTAAGTTATCTTAAGCTAGCACTAACAGTAAGTCAAATGAGTAATAAAAAAAGAGCTCATTTTAAAACAACAACAGATTAGAGATACTGGCTCTTACAGAGGGCGGAGTAAATGTAAACAGATTTTTGAAGGGCGTGGCCTTCAGAGCTCATTATCATAAACAGCCTGTTCAGAACGGAAATGAGAAAAGGCAGAACTAAAAAGGGGATATCTTATTATCTAAGAATTATTTTGTGCATTAAATTGAATGAACATGGTCTGGATTGCCCACATAAAATTTATAAAACCAATATGTGGTCTCCTTTAATAAGTGAAAAAATAACCAAAACGGTACGCAGACGGACCGAACCAAACGTGCCATACCAAAACGGTTCGGTACACCCACGTGTACCGTTACATCCCTAGTCAATAGTATCAAATGCTTTTTTTTTTAATAAACAAAAATACTGACAATATTGTTTTTGATCAACAGCAGTAGTTACTTGTTCCATTAATTCCATGAGAGCCATTGATGTAGAGTTTTTGCTCTGAACCCATACTGACTGTTGCTTAGACTATTTTGTTTATCTTTAAATTGATCTAGTCTGTTCACCAATAGTTTTTTTATTTTTATTTTGAGAACTGTAGTAACAAGGATATTGGTCTATAATTGTTGAACATACATTTATCACCATTTTTAAAAAGAGGAACTACCTTAGGTACTTTCATATTATCTGTGAATTTTCCTGTTGAGAATGATAAATTACATATGTAAACGGTTCAATAACATCAATCAATCAATCAATCTTTATTTATAGAGCCCCTTTCAGCAGCCAGAAGGTGCACAAAGTGCTGAACAATACAGAAATAAAAACAAACAATAAAAAAAAAACAATAAAAAACAGCCAGTTAAAAATTAAAAACAATTTAGACCTAACAAGAATGTCAAAGAACCACTAGGCATTAAAAGCCTGCCTGAATAAGAAGGTTTTTAGATTAGATTTAAAAGACTCCATATGAGTGATGGAGCGCAAGTCCAGAGGTAGCTTATTCCAGAGACTGGGTGCAACGACAGAAAAGGCCCGGTCACCCCAACGTTTGTAGTTGGTCTTTGGAACAGACAGGAGAAATGTATTTGATGATCTCAGTGTTCTCCTATATTCACGGACAGTTACAAGATCAGTCAAATACAGTGGGGCAAGACCATTAAGAGCTTTAAAAGTGAATAATAAAATTTTAAATTTAATTCTAAAATCAATTGGAAGCCAATGGAGAGAAAATAAAACAGGGGTAATGTGTTCACGTCTGGAGGTGTTGGTTAAAAGTCTAGCTGCAGCATTTTGGACCAATTGAAGGCGTTTAATGGAGGATTGGGAGATTCCCGCATATAGGGAATTGCAGTAGTCAAGCCTTGAGGTGATAAAAGCATGAATGGCCTTTTCTAAATCAAAACGATTTAAAAAAGGTTTAACTTTGTATAAAAGACGTAGTTGATAAAAACAGGCCTTGACTACAGACGCTATTTGTTTATCAAATTTTAAGTCCTTGTCAAATGTCACCCCCAAGTTTTTAATTTTTGGTCTGCATTTGGAAGTTAGAGCACCAAAGTTACAGGGAGCATCATCACCGAAGAAGATGCATTCTGTCTTTCCTTCGTTTAAAAACAAAAAATTACGGTGAAGCCACTGTTTAATGTCGGCAATACAATCAGCGTATGGGGTGAGAAGATTGCTGTTTTTGGGTTTCATTGGTAGATAAATTTGTACATCATCGGCATAGCAGTGAAAAGAAAAATTATGTCTGGCTATTACTGATCCAAGGGGCAGCATGTACAGTGAAAAGAGGAGAGGACCGAGAATAGAACCCTGCGGCACACCACAAGAGAGAACGGCAGTGGAGGAAGAAAGAGTGTCCAGCATGACAGACAACATGGCTCATTATGTCCTTGTAGTGATACAACCTGGTCTCTGAAACTCTTAGTGGTATACTTTTCTTGAGGCTCTCAAGGAGACGAGTGGACACTACTGTATTTTATTACATTTATTTTGAATCAAAAGACACAAATCAATCAGAAGAGACTTCCTTTTAATTTGTGTTAATTCAGAATTAATTAACAGAATAACTCTTGTCATTGTATGATCATGGTTTATGCTGTTACCAATGTTGATCACGTCTTCATATGATGAATAGAACTGTGGCAAAGTTGAGAGATATGTCAAGTTGTACTTTTCAGATTTGTTTTAGAAATGTTAACACGGGAATCAAAGTCTAATCAGTAATCTTATTACTGGCGACTAGTTTCTGTCTGTTCTAAAAACAATATTTCTCTCTTATCCTGAGTGACCTAACACTTGACCTGTCTTCTGAACCTCCACATTCACACCTCCTCCCGGTCCCACGAGCAAATCGGGAAGGACTACCGGTACGTTTCTGTTGCAAGCTCTTTACAAAAACCTTAACTTCCTGCTTTTCTTCAGTTGCTGCGAGGAAGTTGACATTGAAATGGTAAATGGAGCTTATTTATATAGCGCTTTCCAGCCCCCTATGAGGGGCCCCAAAGTGCTTTACAATACCAACCATCCACCCATTCATACACACATTCATACACCGGTAGCGGCAGACTGCCATGCAAGGCACTTTCCAGTCCTACTGGGAGCAACTCGGGGTTAAGTGTCTTGCTCAGGGACACAACGACACATGGTGTGGGGAACCGGGATTCGAACCTCCAACCTTCCGATCGGGGAAGACTGCCATTACCACTAGGCCACGGCTGCCCGCGGCTGTTCTAAAAACAATCTTTCTCTCTTATCCTGAGTGACCTAACACTTGACCTCTCCTCTGCACCTCCACATTCACGCCTCCTCCCGGTCCCACGAGCAAATCGGGAAGGACTACGTTTCTGTTTCAAGCTCTTTGCAAAAACCCTAACTTCTTGCTTTTCTTCAGTCAAGTGTTAGGTCACTCAGAAATGACTTTCTCTTTTAAGCAAGACTGCTGTTAACTCACCTGAGCTTTAAAAAGCTCTACTTTAATGAAATTCCTTCAAGGAGTCCTTTATCTTGAAAAACCAAACCGGAACTGAGGCTGTTACCCCGGTGAGGTGGAAGCAGACTTGAGCGAGCCGCTGCAAGATGGACGCTGGTCGCCTGTAAACCGTAGCAGAACTGACGATTCGTGCACATAAGGCTGGGACTAGTTTACCGGGGCAGAGACCAAGAATCTTCGCACAGGTAAAACGATGTCCATTCGACCGAAGTCGAGCGGAAGCCGCCGAGGAACTGCCATGTTTCTGGTTAAAATATCTCAAGATAATTCAACCCCTTTTCTTACTTCTTTTACTTCTCCATCTTATTCCTCCTAAACTTTCTCCTTATATCTTAAGCCAGTAAACTTTAAGTTAAACGTGCCTACAGATATAAAAGTAACATGTCATCCCATTACTTGTGTCTGTTGTACCTAGAAGTTACGGACGTGTGATTTCATCTGCTGAAGTAAATTTATAGGAAATTCTTCGATCGAGCCATGTATATATGTTGTGATGTAAATTTAATGATTTGTTAATTAAATGATTCAGCTCTGCTGTTTCAACATAAATTGATGTTTCATACCTTTTACATCTCATCACCTGGTCACAGAATTATAATTTAGTCTGAAAAAGTGAGAACCCGTGAATTATTGATGATAATTTGTGTCAGTCTAAACCCTGCTCAAATTTACATCTAGTGTATAGGTAAATCAGTAAAATTGATCACCTCCTATATTATTACATCCTTTACAAACATCATATCCATGTCCACCCAGTCCTTTGATCTCTTGTCTGTAAGAGTTTTTCTACATTCATTATTTCTTCTTTGTCAGTTCCATTTAGAAAAATACTGTTTGCACAACCTATAATTGAATGGCTCACATTATTATCTACTTTTGGTATTTTAGCTGCAAGGCTTGATCCAACTTTCACAAAATAATGATTAAATCCATTTACAATTTCATTCTCATTATGAATTTCATTGTTGTCCTTTACAAAATATTTTGAAATACCCGTTTTTACTTTATGGTTCTTCGGAACACTATTCATTACTCGCCATGTTGCTTTCAATCACCATTACTTTTATTTAATAAATCACTATAATATTCCTTCTTAGGTTTCCTTATAATCCCTACTAATTTATTTTTATACTTCTTATATTTGTAGTGATACAGACCTTCATCTCTGAAACACTTTTTCACTGAAACTCTCAGTGAAACAATCAAC
This sequence comes from Garcialebias charrua, assembly GCA_038048925.1. Lineage (NCBI taxonomy): Eukaryota > Metazoa > Chordata > Actinopteri > Cyprinodontiformes > Rivulidae > Garcialebias > Garcialebias charrua. The sequence continues at coordinate 6,129 of JBBPBX010078296.1, read as the reverse complement.
ACTGTTTTATTTTATTAATTTGAGTCAAGACACAAATTAAATCACAAAGAGACTCTCTTATTATTTTACTTTGTGTTAATTCAGATATAATCAAAGCATAACCTTGTGTTATTCATATGAACAGTGTTATTTTTCAATATGTTGAATGATCATTGTCATTCTTTAATATGCTAGTGTATATTTAATATGTGGACACATAAATCAGAATGCTGTCTAAAGTTGAAGAATATGTCAAGTTGAACTTTTCAGATTTGTTTTAGAAATGTTAAGACGTTAATCATTAATCGTATTACTTAGGGCTGGGCGATATGGAAAAAATCATATATCACGATATGGACTTTTTTATATCACGATAACGATATATATCACGATATATACAACACGATGTGTGTGTGTGTGTACAGCAAAAATTTGGACCAAAGTTTTTTTATTTTATTATTTTACTACAGATAGTTACATTTATAAGAATGTGAACAAAAAGAACAAGGAAATTTGGACCAAAGTAGAAACTAGATCTACCTAAGATCTACCTTAATTCAAGGAGTACGATTATGGAATGACTTAATGCCAAATGACAAATGTTAAGGAAGCCAAATCATTCCTTGTATTTAAGAAACTGGTAAAAAATGAATTGCTAAAAAAATATAAATGAATCTAATTTAATGTGTGATATATGTGAATTGAAAATTGACTGAGTTATTTACTTATTTTGTTATTATAGAAAATATTGTTTGAACTGTTATTAGATGAATAAGGAGCAGATTTAATAAGATTTATTCTTCATCTGCTACCTTTCATTTTATTATTTTTTTTCTATTATGAATACGTTAATTGTTGTATTTCATTTTATAAAATGAATAAACTAACAAACAAACAAACAACTCCTTTTCTACTTTGGTCCAAATTTTTCCTGCAGGTGGCGGTAAAACAACAGCTGCTAATGAAACTCACGAAGAAGAAATCCGCTCTGAAGTTTGAGTAAACAAAGCAAGAAACAGAAAAGAGAAAACGTTGCGTTTGATTGCGGTTCTGTTGTGTCTCTGGTCTGTTTTGTATTGGTTAACTGGACCCGAGTTCGGACTCGGTTGGACTCTGGGTTCGTGTCCTCTGGACCCATTTTGTCTCCGAGTTTCAGCGGAGCGAAATAATGGAAGCTAACAAGGTGAGCTTCCCCCTCTTTTTGGTAAAAGTTATTCTTCTTGGGCTGCCTGTGCAGCTGTTTTCTCCTTGTTGAGATCTATGGTTGAGACACCGGCTTCATGCGCCTGCGTCTCTGTTGCTCTCGAGTTTAACCACGTAAAGCATGTGTCGCAAACCCGCGCGTGCGTCAAACATAAAGCCGCGCCGTCATCTCGCAAAACCACAATATGAAGCTTATTTGCGACAGTTATTTTTTTATTCTTATTTATCACGATAGAGACGATAGAAGGAAAGTAGCACGAGACACGTTTCTATCGTCCCCACGATATATATTGTCATATCGCACAGCCCTAGTATTACTGGCGACTGTCTTCTGTCTTTTCTTAAAACAATATTTCTCTGTTATCCTGAAACAGCCTTCACACTTTCTGACATCTTTGACCCAAGCTAACTCCCTCCCACTGGGCGAACGAACCAATGAGGGCACTACGGATGTCAAACACCTTTTAAAAGTTCCACTTCCTGCTTCCTTTTTCAGTCTGCTGGAGATTTTGAAATGTAATGTTTCTCCTAAGAGCTGATTTGAACGTCGGTCAAACGCTAGTGACACGTCATCAGCTAAGGACTCATAGCATTGCTGGCTATAAGTCCGCCTAAAGCTCCACTTTAATGAAATTCCTTCGAGGAATCTTTTATCTTGAAAAGACAAAACCGGAACTGCCCATTACGTACTTCAGTCCGGTCAAGCAGACCTCAGTGGACGCTGAAGAGTAAACAGTTTGCATCTAAAGGCTGCTTCCACCTCTCTGACCAGAGCAAGGACTATCATCTTTGCCAAGGTAAAGAGTTGTGATCGTTTTACTAAGCTGAACCTGGGTCCAGTGGACATCGGTCGAGGAATGTGTCATGTTCTAGTTAAACTCATTTCCCAAACAACCTCCCTTCACTTCAACTTTTCTCGTACTCCTCCAAAACTCTGAAACTTTCCCTTTATCCTTCCTAAGCCAATCATTCATTTGACGGTCTTTGTGATCTGAATGATATGTCAGTATGATATTACAATCATTCAAGTCTGATATTGATGTAACTGTAAAAAGAGAAGAGACAAATAGCGGAGAGTTTATGTTTCATCACTGCTCAGGGTGAGACCTTTGAATGTTACTGTGGACAGTGTGATGTTTTGATCTTCTTCCTGACGCCTTGCAGTTGGCCCAGTTTGGCTGGTAACACTATGAGCTGAGATGGGAGGATGGGGGGGAAACCCTAATAGGAGAATCTATAATAACTTTTGTTGGTATAGACTTTCTGTATTGTGGTCGTTTCTCCGAAGCTTTACACTATTAAATTTGATGAAGCCCACAACTGATCATTTGTTTATTCATATTATATATCCATTCAGTCAACCTTGGAGCCAAGATGGTGTAGTGGCAGGGCTTTTGACTTGGGACCCGAAGGACGCGGGTTCGCGTCCCGGCCACTACACACCTTGGGGTGTCTATGAGTGCACACCTAATTCTCCAGCTCCCCGAGCGCTTTCTGGCTGCTCACTGCACCACCTGGTGGTGGTTGGGTTAAATGCAGAGATGAATTTCGTCTGTGTATGGGAAACATACGCAGATGACAGACAAACACATTATTATTATTTATTTATACAAGTTAGTCTCCTTGAGTCACGAGTACTCATTTACAAGAGACCTGTTTTAAACAAAATCACAGATGAGGCACACAGCAATAAACAGTCATATAAAAAGTGTATAAAATTAAAACTATATAAAATAAATTAAATATAAAACAAAATAAAAAACTACATTATAAAACGGTGTAAAATACTAAAACCAGAAACATGTCTGCATTGATTTTTGTCTGCATTGATTTTTGCATTGAACTTAACGGTCGTTTAAAATCCCTTAGGGAGGTCAAGGTCGAGAGTTTCAGATCTTTTGCAAGGTGTTCCAGGATACAGGAGCTGAGTAGAAGGCCTTTTGGTCAAATTCGGTCCGCACTGAGGGGACACTGCAGGTAATGATGTCTTGGGAGCGCATGCTGTAGCTGCACTGACAAAGTGACATGTAGGAGGGGATGCATGAAGGCAGCAGCCCAAGATATGTGTTGTTTTATTGGCTAATGATGAAATGGACTGCCTCCAAAAGTCAGTCATTTGTAGATATACACCCAGTGATTACAGTAAAGTTCATTAAAATCCACCAAGTGGTTCATAAGATAATTTTGCTAAAAAAAACAACAACAAAAAAACAGACATGGCTCCAAATAGTTCATGGCAAAACAAAATGTGTCTGCCTGCACCTATTAGCAACAGGCAGTACAAAAAAAAAAAACTTTCGAGCTGGGTTAAAGATGAATTTTTGCACATCTTGATGTAACTTAATTAAGACCAATGCTGCCTGTAGAAGTTGAAGTCAGCATGCCGCTGTTACACCTTTGAACTGGCAAGAAGAAAGATAGTCACTTCATGTTTCACTGGCAGCAGATTTAACATGGATGATCTTAATTTGTCTCAATCTGAAGAAATCCAACTCGATTAATTGAGCCTGTTATGTTTTGCCAAGAAGTTTCTGCTAGTACAGTACTCTACTCACAGAAGTATTCCTCATCTCAGATATACCGCACAAAAGAAGTGAAATGGACTCGAGCCAACATCAATTACATTATATTTTCTTCTTGTTCTGAAAAGTGTAAGGTCTTGTTAAGAAAGTTAAGGGAGCATGAATCATCTGCACTAAGACTTTAACCTGTAGTCTTTTCAATCAGGACAGTGCTGATAGGAACCAGAAGATCAACGTTTATCACCGGTCAGGTTCTGACTGCAACCAACTCAAGACAAAACTCATTTCCAGCTCTGAACAACTGTGTCATGAATTGTTAAATCTACTCACTGCACTCTATGAAACACTCTTGTTAATTTTCTAAATCCCCATTGCACACACACATACGCACACTGATACACACACACATACACAGAAGATGTGGAAGGAGTATCGGCCCATTGCTCTGTCCAGTCCTGCGTGTCTGTGCCATGATGGTTGGAGATGATTGGCCCTCAGGCTGTGCACACTGCATAAACGCCACGCTACATGGTCACAAGCCGGCCACCAGGGATTAGAGGGACAGAAAGTCGAGTCTTACTGCCTGGTAAGGGGCAACAGCTATGTGTTCAAAGTACAGAAGCGTACAGGAACAGGAAGATGACAAATGACCAACAGTATTTTACAGAGGTGGAATTTAATGTGGTGCACTTAAAGCTTCAGAGCAGTCACGGTCCATCAACAAAGGTGAATGATTTTACTTAATCTGCCTAATTAAAGCTCTGACTACTCAGCTCAGAAACACCTAGACAAAGTGTTTAAGACCACTGATAACTTTGTTGCACTATGAGGGTTTTCTCACATTTTGACATCTTAAAAGGAAAACAATCATAGACCTGAATTCACTTTAGCTGTACTGGTGCTACTTGAGGGCATAAATATCCATAAGATCTGGTTGTAAATCGTCAGTGGAAATATGTACAATTAGCATGGTTTAACTGGTCCAATGATTCTGCCACAGGCTTTTTGTACAGGACCATTTTCTAACACTAGTATGACAAAAACAGCTTGCTACTTCCACCTGTAGCTTTTGTGACACATTTTAGTAAAAATTCTTGCAGTCAGTGTTTTGAATTTGCACGATCATTAATTGGCAAAAGTTTAAGTTAAGAAGCAGTAACCGCTTAGCATAGTCATTATGCTCCTCTCTATTGCTTATTAAACTTGTTTTATGTTGTTTTTATGGCCATGCTACAAGACAAAAAAATATATATATATATACCGGTACAGCTGCCAATCTAAATGGAAACCTTCTAACATGCAGAAATTTTCTCAAAAAAAAAGCACAAAAACAAATGGAGCAATGCTGCATTAGAAGAACAACAATATACTTTCAGAATGTTGCAGAAAATACTTGAGGATAAAATGCTACAACAATTCCAAAAAAAAAAATCTAGTCTTCTTTGAACAAAACAAAACAGCAAAAAAAAAAAAAAAAGACATTGAAAAGTTGTGTTATTTTAGTCAAACCTTGAAAACAACGCTATGCTCAACATGAAGCATGTGGAAAGGTATTCTGTTTCTATGAATGAGGGCAGAACATTTAAACACTTCCGTACATTTCACAAAGTGACCATCAAAGCGTTGTTCTCATTCTTCCTTTTTTTAAACAAATGTTACAATTTGCTCTGAATAAACAGCTTCATTGACCCAATCAAGCACCATTTAGCATTCTGCATCAAGAAGAACTTTTTGCAATTGGTTTTCAGGAAATTACACTCTTCACTATGCTGTTTAGAACATTTATAAACTGTTTTTTTCCTATAATTGTGACTGTGACTGCTTAAAAAAAAACTTAAAAATTAATATGGATTTCACAGTGCAAGGTAATAAACACCTAAACAAGATGTAAACAACCAATAAATATAAACTAAAGAATATTACTTACTTCAAGATCACTGCATTGTTAATACAACAAGTCCTTTTGGTATTTTAATGATGTAGAAGACATAATATCATCTATCAAGTCAAACTTTATAAGAAAAAAGTATTCAATACAAGTAAAGTACATTACATTACAGTATCAGGTTTGTCACTTTAATGGATGTTTAATGCAGGTTTAGTTTTTAATGTGGGTTTTGTCAAACTACATCTAAACTGTTTCAACACACCCTAAATCTATAAACGATGGTCTTGTGAGGCTGAAATAACCCATGTCACCACTGCAATCTGGTCACTGGGCATTTCATTGAGAAATGTACAAAGATTTTCTTTGATTTAAGGCAAATCAAAAACACATATACTCCATAAACAAACTAAATTTAAACTAAATTCACACCTTGGCATCTAAAATGCATCAAGCCAATTGAAACAATTCAACTTCTTGAGATAAATGAGCTGATCTTTATAACTGCATTTGAAACTTGCTTACATCTTAAATTCCTCT
>JBBPBX010078295.1:0-16659 GCA_038048925.1 Garcialebias charrua | reverse complement strand
GAATCTGTGTTAGCAAGAGAAGAATTTTCAAAAAGAAGATCAAGGGTGTTTGTACCAATCAAGAGAGAAGATTGGACACTGGAGCGCGTGTTTGGAACAACTAGCGCAAGAGAAAACACAGTGAATTCTTGTCCAAAACCATCCTCTGGAAAGGTGATGTCAACACAAATATAGCCTGAATATGGGATATTCTGACCATTTGCGGCTTCAACTTCAAGAAGGTCACTTATGGGGTAGATCTTCAGATGTGAAAGATAACTGTCATAAAATGACTGGGACACAGTTGTCACTTGTGACCCGGTATCAAGAAGACAATTACACATCTGTCCATTAATTAGTACCTCAGCGGTGTACTTGGCTCCAACTAAGCCTTTAGGTAACTTCACACTAGCTGATTTATTGTGAAGAACCCGTTTCCTGTTTTTTCTGGGATGTCTAGTGGGACGGGTATCAATAACAGCACTCATTTGTCCCGCAATGAGGGCTTCGTCTAGTTTAAAGACTGTGTTCGATTGTTCTGTTTATCCCAAAGCAACTGTTTTGCTTTTAACTGGGTTCTCTTTTCTGCAACAAGGGATGGATTTGATTCACTTGTGCAAGCTGAAACAATGTGACCATCCTCGCCACACCGAAAACAATACCAAGGCTTCGGCCTACGTTTTACAGTTTGGACTGTCTTGGTTTGTTCAGGTGCCTTAGACTTAGTTTGCTTCTTAGTTCTAGGTGCACTAGCATTTTTTTGAGTGGAGTTTGGTGACTGTAGTCTAACCAATTGACTCCGGAGCTCAGCAATCTGTGCTTTTAGTTCTGTGACCTGATCACCTTGGTGAATCACAGGTGGAACTACTTTTTGAGGTTTCAATTTGTCTATTTGTTTCTGCATCTGGGTTATCTGGGTTCTCATCTCAGTGAGAACGTCTTGCACTGTGGGTTCAGAGAGGTCAGAGGTCACAGTAATACCTTGGGAGGTTACTGTTCGCCTCGCAGCAGCGAAGTGTTTTTTCATTCTGCTCTCTTTTGCCACATGCTTATCTTCTTCCACTCTTAGCTGCAGCAGCAGCTCAGTGAATGAAGGTGGTTTATCTTTCTTTCTTTCAAGCTCTAGTTCTGCTAATAAGGCGTTGTCCCAACACCCACGACAGAACTGACGCAGAAGGTGTCGGTCAGCTTCGGTGGGAACTGCTCCACCTCTGCTCAGGGCTTTAGAAAGGACTGTCTGCAAGCGATGAAGGTAATGTGATGGCTTTTCACCAGGATCTTGGAGAGTGCTAAGAAATTTAGCAAAGAGCTCATCGCCATCTTCCACTGCACCAAAAGCTGAATTCAACAGTTCTATATAAGCTAATGGGGATGCAGTAGAGCCTAATGGTTTTACTACATTGGATGCAGGTGGAACAAGGCTGTCTAAAATTTTTCTCGAGCATTGCAGAACAGACAGATCTGGATCCTGAAGCATGAGCTCAACACTGTTGCGCCATGTGTCAAATTCAATCTCATGACTCGGACATGGTAATTTGCCTGAAAACTGCCTAAGACGGAAAGAGGCACTCACCTGTGAGACTGGAGCTTCATTTCGCACTATGTGCTCTACGATAACTTTCTGCACCTCAGGATGAGTGACAATGTTCTGTGTTAGGTTAGAGGCTAAATTGGGTCGAGGTCGGTTGTCTGAGTCAGAGTCAGAATTTTTCAGAGTAGTTTTAGACTGCTCTGCATTTCCATTGAAGGAAATTCGGTCATTTTGTGTCTCGAGAGTGAAATTTTCATTTTTCACTGTCTCAAAACTGCCTGTTACTGCTTCAGAGCAATTTGACAAATGCTCACGCAGTACAGCTTCAAAACATTCTCCACCTAATTTAGCAATTTCTTGCAGTTCACCGATAAAACGGTGGGTGGCTCTAAATGTAACATGAGACACATACTCACCGGACAGGGCTCTGATCTGGTGAGAAACTTCACTGGAGCTGTCAAATGTGTAAGGGAGTAAAGGTTCAAGTGCTGTTAAAGCAGTTCTACTCTCAAACTCTACAATGACATTTCTATGATAAGAAGACTGGGGGTCATCTATTCTCAAAATTCTCATGATTTTTCCATACCTGTTAAGGAAATCTGACACATTTTCATCAACTTCTGTGTCAGTAATACCACTAACAATAACGGCATTTGGAACTTTAACGTTTTCTTTATCAATTATATCCATTTTGCTGAACTTGGCTTTTTTTTTTTCTTTATTAATCTAATTTTCTAATTTCAATTTTCTATTTTTCTACTGTGGATCTGAGTTAAAAAATGAAGTTTAAGCTTCTATTTTATTTTATTTTATCTTATTTAATTGCTCCTGGCTGGCTCGCCAATTTTTCTGTAACACCTATGACACGCTATTAATCTTGGCTAGTTTGCCAATTATCTAAACAACGCTCATGGCGTGTTTACAGTCTAGTTAGGTTAAGGGCTAGTTACCAGGTTCGACTTCTGGAGCAAAAAAGAAAGAAGTAAAATAGTAAACCTTAAATTATTGACTCAGACCACAATGTGAAAGTTGAACTGCCAGCTTATCATTTAATAAAAACACAAATGAATAAACAACAACAATACACACAATCACATATAATTACACTCAAAACGATATAAATAAATCCCTTGTTCCCTTTTTGGTAATTTATTAACCTCTTCTTAGAAGTTCAATAAACACTAAATGGTAATTAAGGGTTGCTATTTATTTTATATCTAATTTGTATTCTAGTTTATTTCAATTTAATACTGCAATTTATTTAATTTACAGCTAATTAATCTTTTAAACCTAATTTAAAAGATTAGTGCTCCTTTAAGAATTTAAGCTATTTAGTTTTCTAAATTAACTACTTCTCAAAATAAATCTCATCTATTTTTAAATTCAAAAACCCAACAACAATTTACAGTTCACAACTTAATAAATACTAATTGGGATTTAAGAAAAGAAAAAATGTAAAAAGAACCACAGAAATTCAGTAAACTGAATAATGTGTAATCAATTCGACCTTTTCCCTTCTCTCATGAAAAGTTCTGGTTGAGAAATCGGTTCTGAAAAGTCCACTGCTCTTTTTTTAGAGAGGCGGGAACAATTTGGATCATACCACTTTTCTTTGGGTAAGATGAAGTGTTCCAGCAGGAGGCGGAGCTTCTGCTGGGCGGTTCTTCAATTCCTGGGGTTACTGACTCGCCATCTGTTTCAGTCTGGACACAGCTGCTGACAGGGAACTTCCGGTCCAGCTCCTGACTCAGCAGAACCGTTGAAACACCCTCAGCAAGGCTTTCCAGAAGGTTCTAGAAGCTTTCTCATAGAACTGGAAAGAACCTTCCAGCACACACAAGGGGGAAAAAAAAAAAAAGCCTGGCACAGCCAGGGAGAAACACAAAAGTCTGTTTTAGCTTTCTAAAATTACAATAGTCACTCGGTTTTGCTGACACATCTCAAACCAGTTTTTTAGGCATAAAACGACATAAATTGTGTTTCTTATCTTTCTCCTTCGGTGAGACAAAAATATATAACATATAAATTATTTTTCCAGAAAATAAAATATACTTTTAACTCACCAAGTTCAGTTCTGTTCAGAAAATAAAATTCCTGAACGCAGTCAGGTCGAGGAAAAAAGTGCAGAAACCACTCTTTACGTCTAAAGAGTTTTCTCAGGCGACAGGCACCTTTCTGATCAACGTTTCTCTAACTTTCTCCTCTCTTCTTCTCTTTCTTTTACAACAAAGCGTTCCGCTTCATTGCTTTTCAGTCTCTGACTTTCCCGCTTCAGGTGACTTGTATTTATACACTCTGCTGCACATGCGCAGAGGGAAACAGAACCCAACGGCTGTGGGACCAGTCATGTGAGCTGCACATGCGCAGAGGAAAACAAAACTTAACGGCTGCTGGACCAGTCACGTGAGCTGCACATGCAGGCAACCTTTCAAAATAAAAGTCTTCTGCTTACATTAAATACTGTGACCAAAATAACCTCTTTGTGTACAGATTTCAACACAATAAAAGATAATTACACCAAATATTACCTTTAAAATACCTGTAATCATTATCTTTCATGGTTTCAACCATTTTAGACCTATTTCCTATTTATTTCTCTATTTATTTATTTATTTCCTATTAATCTGTTTAATAGCCAAATAAATAAAATGGATACAACAATAAAGGTTATTTTAGCCTGGGTTACATGTGCACGTGGCGAAACTACTTTTTTAAATCCTGCCGTTTTGACAACAACGTGAAATTATTAAGGAATAGTTCGGCTTAAGACACATGTTTGCTGTAATTTTAAATACAAATAATTGTTTTTACCGTGTTAATCTTGTAAAGTCCTTCGGTGTTTGCTCCCTCGCGGCAGCCACTTCCTCAAACTCAGTCCAGCCTCCAACCCACGGTTCGGGTCCAGCCGGCCTGGACCCTGCGATGAGTCCGGAATCTTGGCGCGGCACCGCGCATCTGTGAGGTGGAAATCATGATATCTATGGTGGAAATGCTCTCCAACGCGCGCTTGGCACGCAAATATGACGTCACATCCGACCCGGGCCACCAAGTGGAAAAGGGGCATTAGTGGCCTAACAGAGCAGACCACAAAAAAACATTAAACTCCAGCTCTTTTTTTCCCAACCACCTCATTTAGCAGACCATCACAGTACAACAGCCCAGTGTTAGCGCGGGATAGCCAGCTAGCTAGCCCGCGCTAATACTGGACTGCTAGCCCCTACACTACATGCGTTCCGCTCCGGTCCGACCTCCGCAGCAAATACGCACCCATTATATCAATGAGACTGTTTGCACACAGCCGCCGTGCGGAGCCAGTGTAGCTAGCTCGGACGGTAGCTAGCAGACGGTAGCATGCGGTCCGAGCTAGCTAGCTCGAAAAAAATCTCGAAGCTCGAAATATACAGCTCGAAAATATCGGCACAGCTAGTAAGCCGTTGGTAAATTCTGCTGTTGACTGTATGCCCCCAAAATAATCGTTCAAAGTTTGTCACGGGTTTATTAACTAATGTGATAGATTTACAAAACTTTACTTACCGTTGTTGTAGCTAAATTCCGCCCGCACAGCCTCTGTGACCAAGACAATCCACTCCACGCATGCGCACACCGGTTCTGTTCTTCTTCTTCTGTGAGCTTTTACGGCATCAAAAAAGGCGTTCAATGCAGGATCAACTGGACTTTATTTGTTGCAGAAAACGTTTCGACTTCTGTCCAGAAGTCTTTTTCAATTCAAACTTCTGAACAGCAGTCGAAACGTTTTCTGCAACAAATAAAGTCCAGTTGATCCTGCATTGAACGCCTTTTTTGATTTCATCATGTCCTGGACGACTGAGAATCTTCACCAGCTTTTACGGCAGTTTACAACCTTCCAGTGTATTACCGCCATCTAGTGCGCACACCGTTCACCATACAAAAAAAAAAGAAGAAAAAAAAGTTCCGAAAAGACGCCGGGAGAAAATAAAAAGGAATGAAGAACTCAAACATTAGATTCATAGTTGAGGTTTCAACATTGAATCAGTATTCATGTGTCAACACTTTTCCAACGGTTAATTAATCAACATTGATTGGATGTTGGAACAAGGTTATTTTTCAACCAACATATTCCAGCAAAATCTTTTAGTCACGTTTGTGAAAAATAATGTTGATAATACATACAACTCAAAACTGGTTTATATTTCAAAGGTGAATCCATAGTGAGTTAACAACACCATTTCAATGGTTTGGTGTTCAACATTGTTTTGATGTTGAATGAATGTTTTTTCTTAAACTGACGCTATTTCAACCATATTTAAACGTTTAAAGTCGGTCGAATGCCAGCTGGGTGGTGTAATGTGCTCTCTTTTGCTTGCACCAGTTAACAGTTGGGCTGCAGCATTTTGAACCAGTTGTAAACTGGATGTGAAGTTGCAAAGGATGTCTGTTTTGTGTACTGAATAACTATTTACCTCTTTATCAAACTAACTGGATTGAGGACATAGACTAAAACAGCTTCAGACACTTGCAAACAGTTTATATTTGTTCTGATATGTATAGTCTTAGATCACATAGGTCATAGCTCAAAGAAAATGTGTTTAAGAGGAACACGCATGGTGATGCCAGAAGAGCTAAGAGCTAAAGCAATTATGTTGGCACATGAAGGACATTTAGGAATAGTAGGAACAAAACAACGTCTCATGACAAAAGTATGGTGGCCTGGCATGGACAAAGCAACAGAAAAATATTGCAAAACATGTCATGGTTGTCAAATTGTGGCCAGACCTGATCCACCAGAACCGTTGAGAAGCACACTTTTACCGGATGGACCGTGGCAAGATGTGGCGGTAGACTTACTGGGACCATTATCTTCAAATCACTCCATTCTTGTGCTAATAGACTATTACAGCCGTTATTATGAATATGATGTGTTGTCATCTACAACTGCTGAGAAAGTCATAGACTCCATTGACAGTATGTTTAGTAGACATGGTCTACCAGTTTCCATTAGATCTGACAATGGTCCACAGTTCAAATCTGAATTATTCAAAGAATACTGTGAGAACAATGGAATCAAACATGTGAGGACAACACCAAAATGGGCTCAAGCCAACGGAGAAGTTGAGCGTCAGAACGCATCACTGATGAAGAGGATCAGAATTGCACAAGCTGAAGGACTGGACTGGAAACGAGAATTAAGAAAATATGTTACAGCTTATCGCAGTATTGAACATGCAACCACAGGCAAAAGTCCTGCAGAACTGTTATTCAACAGGAAAATTAGAGGAAAATTACCGGACATGAGTGAGACAAACACAGCTACGTTGGATGTACGTGACAGAGACGCAGAACAGAAAGGAAAAGCGAAGAATTATGCTGACATCCGGAGAGGAGCTCAGTATTCAAAAGTAGAGCTGGGAGACACAGTGCTGGTTCAACAGGAAAAAGTTGACAAATTAACAACACCATTTAATGCAGTACCACACAAAGTCGTGAGCAAATCGGGAAACCAAGTTGTGGTTAAATCACCAACAGGAGCTCGGTATCACCGAAACACCACACATGTAAGAAAATATGAGACTAAAGAAAGAGTTTTTGGACAAAGACTGTTTTCTGAAAATAATGATTTGGAAGCAGAAAAAGATGAGGACACTTACATTACAACACCACAAGAGGGGACTCAAGACTTAGAAATGGAAAAGACAATCAGACCTCAGAGAATCAGAAAGACTCCAGAGAGGTTTCGTGATTTTGTATGAAAAAAAAAAAGAGATGTATGTTCATGGTTCTAAGAAATGTAAGTTGTTTTAAGTTGTTTGTGACTAAGGAAGTGTATTGGTAAGCCAGAAGGCGAGAAGATGATGGAAAAAACTGATGATTACATGTATGGAGGAAGAAGTTGAAAATCTAAGGAAAAGGGGGATGTCATGTATTGGGATGTTGACGGAGCTTACATGATGACGTGTGTGTGGGCGGGGTTGGAGAGTTTGTTCTGGAAGAGCGGTGACAGGTGGTGGATGAAGATGGTTCAATAAAGTGAATGAAACTATATCACTTCGTCTAATGATTCAATTCAGAATATCCTGCCTAATTCAGTAATAAGGTGGATATACAACAATATTAACTACATATATATATGCATGCCTACATCTATAAATAAACCCGTATATTGGGAAATCAGCTGCCTTTATCAAACCTGTTATTTATCAAGTCTTCAGCTGTGAATTCAGTATCAAAGGGGCAATGAGGTCAGCTTTGTAAAAAAACAATCATTATTTATATGAAAATTGTAGGAGTTCTGCCCTGCACCATGCCCTCCTCTCTCCTCTACACTCCTAATTGGCAGAAGCTGCAACTACCGTACTTTTCGGCGTTTAAGTCGCAGTTTTTTTTTACTAATTTGCATGTCCTGCGGCTTATACGCCGAAGCGTCATATTTATGGATTTTTTCCCCCATATTTTTAGACCCATTTTTTGCTCTGATATCGCCGTTTTTCATTTTGGAAAAAAAATGGTGCAGTACCACTTTTGTCCGCTAGGGGGACACTTCCAGAGAGTCCACCGACCGTTTCCAGCTCATGTGTCCGAAAAAAGCCTCTTCTGCTCGGACTGACTGTGTCGCTGCCCGGCCTCCTGCTCTGGAGGTAACTTCTGTTTGTTAGCTGTTTGTTTGAAAGATAAGTCAAGAACCACAGCACAGATTTTTATGAAACTTACAGAAAGTAATCACTGTATGGACATTTACAACTGACTAGCTTTATGAGATGTTTGAGATAAAAAAAACAATATTTTACCGTAGCATAGCGGTTAGCTATAAACAGATACTACGGTATTTCGATAAATAGCTCATAAACCACTCGGCGGATATTTTTTTAGCTTACAGAGTGTAATTATATGGGTTTTCATTTACAAACTGTTGACCTGTTGTTGGCTTTGATTCTCATTCGCCCCAAGTTCGTTGTTTGATTACACTTTGGATCAGAAAAGGAGATACGCTGAATACACTTAAAATACGACAAACGCACATAATTTAAAGTTCCAAAAACCAGTTTAATTAATCATAAGTTTTTTTTAAAAGTCACAGAATACATTTGTTATATTTTTATAAGCTATATATATATATGATCTCATATGAGAAGACAGAGAGAGAAAGAAAGAAAGATAGAGAACAAAGAGAACATGAATGCGCATTCATGGAGACAGCATACAACCTGATGGGTTGGTCCCTTGTGGCCTCCTGCGTTGTCTGATGGAGGAGGGAAACTTATACTTTTATACTCTTCTGTGGGGGTGTTTTCTGCTCTCAACCAATAAGAGAAGTTCTGCTTTGTTTTCTTGTAGGGTGTTTCCTGCCTTAACCAATAAGAGCAGTTTTGCTTTGTTTTCTTGTCTTACTCCACTGCCAGAAAGCTTCTGTTCTGGTTTACCCAGGCCTCAGGGGGTTTCAGCTTACTCTGGTTTTCAAAACTAAATATACAACAATGCTGAGCACCCGCAAATCACACAAACACTAGTAGACCACCAAGTGACCAATCAGTGCAACTGGACACCAAACCACACCAAAGACACACATAGATTAGGGCTTGTTCTGACACTCCCTGACTGAGCAAACCTGCAGAACCAGAGAGTGGCTTTCAGTGGACTTCTCCCAAGCCAAATATCTGCAAAGTCATAAAACTGACAGACAGACAGAGAGGACACAAACTGCATCATTTGAAAACCCCTTCTGGTGGAATAAAAACACGAGGAATAAAACATTTTATTTCATAACAAACCCCCTTTGGACCTCAATTCCTGAGGTCCATCCCAAAAGAAATAAAAATCACACACCTAATAACGTAGCTAAACGCACATATACACAATATTCAATCAGTTTTTTCAAAATCCTCCAAGTTATAGTTTTTTAACAAAAGCAGTTGTCGCATCACTTCAAGATCCCTTTTTCCAGGGTGGACGTGATAAGTCTAACCGTCAAAGACCTTAAACAATGCACGTAGCAGCACCCGCAAGTTATAAGTATGCCTAAGAAAATAGCCAATGATACCATTATAGATACAAACACCTGTTTTCAGGGACCGGAGATCTTTTATCAGCCAATCGTCCAGTGGGTCGTCCAGACCCGAATGAATTCATTAATATGCAAATTGTAGAATATAAGGAAATATATGCAAACTATGAACGATAATAATAGTAAGCGCTTAGGATATTGCAGAATTATGAACCTTAAGTTCCCAAGTTCCTCCTCCAGCAGCAAGGCAGTTGTCTCCCTTGAACACACAAAAATAGAGAAAGAACACCAGATTTATATCATCATCACAGAAACATTAATATACTTTTTACACGTACTCAGGGGCATTCCCCTTGGGTGCTCGGGAATGTCCTCCTATGTTCCCGAGTTTTCTTCGTGTAATGTGAGACTCTAATATGTAGTGTTTTTATCGTTTTAGGTGTCTGTTCTATGTGTGCATATTCCTAGCACCGAGTGGCTCCATTAAACAGAGTCCTTCTGAGCCTCGCACGCAACTTACTCGGCTACTTTGGTCTATCAAGGTACAAGAGTTCGAATGCGAGCTCCTCTTGTTGTCCAGCCCAATCCTTTAGCTCCTTCCTGGTTCACGGGCTGGAGCACACTGAACCGTGTGGATCCCCTGGCATTGACACGCACTGCCTGTGGTGTGCGTTCAGCGACCCCCCACGGGTCCTTCCTGACCAGGGCTGTCTGGTCTTGCCTCCCCGGGACTCCGTTGAGAAAACTCCCTCAGCTGGAGCATTTCCAGGAACCACCTATCATAAACAGAATGTGCCACAGCAAACAACACCCAATCAATTATAAATCAGTAGTACAAAGAATGAATCATGCATGTTAGTTGGTTTGGAAGAGGCTTAATCTTCATTAGGGTTAATTATGAGTAGTTTTAAGGCGGTTCATACTTACAAAAAATACTGTACCTTTTCACTCAGCTTATAGCAGAAATTACACACATAACAATAACATCACAAGCGGCGGCAGAGCATAATTAAAAAATAACATAGCAAGCGGCGGCAGAGCATAATTAAAAAATAACATAGCAAGCGGCGGCAGAGCATAATTAAAAAATAACATAGCAAGCGGCGGCAGAGCATAATTAAAAAATAACATAGCAAGCGGCGGCAGAGCATAATTCACAAAACATTGTACACCTGTGGTTCTATACACCTTTTTCCTGAGTCAATAAGTCACATGTCGTCTAGTCAAGTCAATTGCTATAAATCTACAGAACCATCATATTTCTAAACATCCTCTGATCAGGTCCACTTCAGGTTTGAGTGGTTTGAGCCTGCAGGCCAGGAAACATTTCCAAGGGGCGTCCCCCATCCTGCTTCACACACATAAAAAAAAACAGTGTTGTTAATTGCTCATTTGAAATATGCTTGCATGCTTGCATCAATACTCCTTCCTCCATGACATGATTAAAGAAAATAAAACGTTCAAGACCGATGCCGCCTCAATATCAACGCAAGTGAACTTTGTTTATAACGCCAATTTATCAGTTCATCTTTTAGTTAATTAGTTATTTCTAGGAACATTTGTCAACCTAGTTGTTTCTAGGAAACATTTACAATCTAGTTATTTCTAATTAGTTATTTCTAGGGACCAATTCCAACCTTTCTATTTTTAGAAACATCTGTTAACTTCTTAACTCCCTTTTGAAACAAAACTCTACCTTGTTTCAATTATGCCAAAGTTGTTTGGTTGTTAAATTGGAAATTGTGTCTAAATTTACCATCCTTTAACCTGAGCACTAGTGTCAGATGTTTCCTAAACCTCAGCCTATTGCCACCTCTAATTTGGTTTTCACAACCATATAGCTAACTCTAATCTACGATATCATCTCATTTTCTTTAAAATTATAATCATTTACCAAAATGTACCCCTTGTGACACATCAGAATCCCAACATGCACTCCGCCAAGGACAACTGCAAAAACAAAAATATAAAAGTTAACTCGTTTTGGGGTCAGGAGCTGGGATCATTTCCCTTGCTTTCCTTAAGCTTCACCACAGAGTTACAGGAACCAGAAAAAGCAAGTCGTCAGATCCACCTGAGCACAGTATAACTGAGAATCATGAAGCCCGCGCTGGCAGGCCCCAAATGTCGCCTATGTGTTTCATTAAAAAATTTATCATAGCAACTGTAGTTTTGATCCCGGCTACTAAGATCAACGACAGATCCTCACAGATCAATATGGGGTGCGGCCTTTGCTGGTATGAGTGACTTCAGGACCATTTGTTCTCTTGTCTGTTTGGAGAACGTGTTCAGCTTTCTCTTGTTCCAGCCCCCAGTGAGACGTTCACTGGGTTCTGATTCTCGTCCGGACCCCCCAAATCCGGACCGTATATCCTGGCCATTTGTGTCTGATGACCATGTTTTGACAGTTCTTTGAGAAAGTCTTTGCCTCTGCTCGGCTGAAAGTTTTTGTGGACAGTCTTTTGTTCTTTCGGTGCCTTTGTTGTTTTCAGTCGTTCCTTGCGTAAGCCCCTCAAAAGTTCTTGAGCAAGGTTGCATATGAATCCAGCCATGTTGTTCTTCCCAGTGAAGTCACAGTGAGTCAGTTTCTGGACACACCTTCATATTAAATCTGATCCGATCTGATCAATAACCACAGTAGCTGAGATTCAAAAGTCAGATGCTGCATGTGTTTTGACAGAGGCCTACCTTAATGCATATTTACCATTATGTGTTCTGTATAGATGAGGTGGGATTCATAAGACTCACTCTTGCCGTTCCATCAACATTGTTCAATGAGGCTATTTAAAAAATTAAAAAATTAAAAAATCATTAACAGACCAGGATCAAATTAATTTTCTGTTAACAAGCTCTATTATGGATCCTTCGACGGAGGCATCTTTTAATCTGATCTGCACAACAGATCCAAAACATTAGTTTACCTAAAAGTGAAATAATCCATTTACCCTGAAATCAAAAAATACTGTAGCCTACTTTTATTTCAGAACATACAACGTACGGTCTTCTAAGACCCCCTTGCTAGTATACAGTCTATGATAATTAGCAAATTCCTTGAGCCTTCTAAGATCTGCCTTCTTGTTGGATTTATTTATGTATCGTGTATATTTTCATGTCTAAACGGCACCGCTAGATGCCCTCCTGAATTGTCAATTTGAAATTATTAAGCTCAGTGGCTCATTTATTCAAAGTAAAATGTGGGCTCTTTCATTTTGGCCTGTTGTTCCAGGTATATAACTATTAGTCCAGGGGTGTCAAACTCATTTTGATCTGGGGGCCGCATACAGCTTAATCTGATCTCAAGGGGGTCAGACCAGAATACTCATTCCAAAAGTCCACTTTTGTCTTTGTATTAGTGCAAAGAATAAAGAAATTATAAAAATATTAACATTAAATTAATTGTCCTTTTACATTTTTACTCAGTTTAACATTTAAGTGCATTACATATTAAAGAACTGATCAGTGATTGCACGTTTTAAAACATTTATTCAACAAACTGTTTTGTTAAATACCCTGATGCATGCTCAATAATCCAGGTAGAGAGATCTAAAAAAGCTAAATCTGGGCTTCTGGACATACAAAAAAAACAGTTCTGTTAAAACCCTTTCCTGCATGTTAAAAGTGCATCAAAATTTAGAAATGAATGAATTTTAAATCCATTTTCCACATCTAGGAAGCAACTGTGAACCCATAAATTGAGCTTCGAGCGTAGCTGTTTTATTACTGCAGATTTTTAAGAAAATAGCGTTTATTATTTTTTTTTTTTTTTTTTTATAATTCAGATTCATCTGCGGGCCGACTAAAGCCCCCTGGCGGGTCTTTGTCATCCCTTAGTCGATTTTTAAAGTCCAACTCTCCACTTATTATAAATTGAGATTCAATTTATGTCCTCAATAGATTAAAATTAAAGATGTATTTATTTAAGACCTGTCTGTGAGGGCTACTCCCTCCTTAGCACTTTGAGATTTCCATTAATGAAAAGTGCGTTATAAATGGAATTCATTACTATTATTATTATTATTAATTCTTCAAACCCCAATCTGTCCTCTTCTTTTATTCATCTGACTCCAAACAGTTATTAAACTCTGTACCTGCATCCCTTTACTTTTATTAAATGTTTCAGAACGAATAACCCAACTGGATGACTAAATTAAAAAATAAAAGTGACTCCGACCTGTTTTTGGCTTTTCTAGAAATTATTATGCTCCTGTCTGCAGTACCTTTTTTCGTCCATCAGGGGTCTCCATTATACTCAGGCTCAGTGTTTGCCAGGTGTACGATAATTTTCGTATTTGTACGATAATTTTGCCCTCTGTACGATCAATAATCCCGACAAAGGCTAAAAATACAATAATTTCGCCATTCTGTAAACGTGTAGTTGTGATCGGTTTCCATCAGCCTGTCGCAACTGTCTGTCGGAGTTTTTTGTGAACCCTGAAGGCGTCTTGGAATTCCAGCTAATCGTGCTTTTCCAAATGTGACAGAAGACTTTCTGTAGAGCTCATTAATTACCACCAGACAATAATGCGTATTAATGTCTATGGTTCCCCCCAGTACTGACGCCACAAAGCTGTGAGTGCCTGTTAGACGCTACAGTATTCAACAATAGAGTGACTTATTTTGTTTATGATAGGTGTACGATAGTCCTACATTTCTCACCTGGCAACCTGCTCAGGCTATACACGAAACGACTGTCTTTTGCGTCCCCATAGTTGCCAAATCCGCTTATTTCAAGCGGCATTGGGCTTGTTTTTCCCTGGAGTCGCTTTCAAATTTGATCATCCGCTTGTGGCGGGTTTTTATTTTCGCTTCTCGTGGACATTGAGTCGCTTATTTGTGCTTGTTTTGAAGGAGCTGATCGCTTCTTTCGGTCTAGAGATCTGGCAACCCTGCCCGGTCGATGCTCACAAGACGTGTACATTCACTGGAGCTATTCACAAAAATACATCTTCCAGATTGATAATCCACTTTCTCCGCTTCTTATATTGGAGAATGTAAGTATGATGCGTTCGGTTCTACCTCCTCACGTCCTTTACACAAATTATAAGACTACATCTCGTAAACCAGTCGGACCTAGTGGCTCGTTAGCTTTGCTGTTAGCTGTTAAATTCGTCTACAAAAGCCAACTTTGGATTATTTAAAGTCGATATTGTTTATCTACACGACGCGCCACTGTACGCTTTGTTAGCGAATCCGATGTGAGCTGTCTACCATTACAAAGTTATAAAATGTCCGCTGTAGGCAGCCTATGCTATGCTAACGGGAGGTTCACTGCAATTTTCCAACTTTCCTGTTTGTCTAAGTGTTATAACTAGGGGTGTTGATCGATTAAATTTTTTTAACTAATTAATCGCACATCAGTTTTAAAATTAATCGCGATTAATCGCGATTAAACACTTAAAGGCAACTTATAATAAAGATGGATTCATTCATCAGTTAAGTCATAACCTTTATTGTTTTTACTTTCACACAGTGTTTAAAAACTAGAAATAATTTTGTAAAGAAAATGCAGCACCTAACTAAAGTGCATTGCAAACATTCATTTTGTGGTTCAAAAACATTTTACTGTTTGATAAAACTGTATGAATTAGTGTGAACTGAAATTTAGAACCTTACAGAACATTTCTGCTTTGTTTTAAACCACCTGGCTCCCCGTTCTGCTGTTACCCCTGGAGTTCTGTTCGTTGACTCAGGGCTCGGTTCTGTCCAGCGTGGAGCACGGGGCACGAGCGTTCAGAGCTCCGCTGCGTGCTCAGAGCTACCTTTCTGAACTCCCGACCCACGGGGAGAGAAAAAAGAGAGGGGCAGATCTTCCCGGAGCTTTTGCTAAAAATCTGCTATAAATCATGAAATAAACAAATAAATAATGGCGATGCAATTTGAAAACATGGTGAGTCATGGACTTTAAAGAATTCAGAAATGGAAGGAGGAAAATAATGATTACTGTATTTTTTTTTGCCTGTATGACATATTTATGGATTGATTTTTCTTCTTAAACTTGTCACAAGCTATCTGAAGATTAAATATGAAACAAACATTGAGGCGCTGAAGTTAGAACAGTTTTATTTAGATACAGCAGTTAATAGAGTAATAAACGAATTCTCCACCTCCTCAGGAGTTGGTGCTGGGTTCCTGAAACACAAAAATAAACATTACATTAAAACGGTTTACACTTCTCCATTTTAACAGGACGAGATCATTTTCTACAGCGTGAATGTGGGTGAAATGAAAAAATAGAACTTCAGCTCAGCTCTGAACGAGGGTCTGGTTTTAACCAGGCTAGAAGGCCTCAGGACTGGTAACAATTTTTTGAATAAACAAATAAAATATTTACGGATAGTTCGAGATAAATTAATTAGGGCCGAATGAACCGTCACAATTGGAAGGATTGATCAAAAAGGATTATGACATTCTATCTCAATAATTTTAGGTTAACTAATGGTGTCGAAATTAGCGCGTTAATTATTTGCGTTATTTTATTTATTATGATGCGTTAAAATAAAATAACGCAACGATTATTTTGAAAAGCTCCCCCCGGATGCCGACCTCACTTCCGGTTTCCGCTCGCTAACGCTGTTAGCGAAAGCACCGTACCAGCACTCACATGCGATCACTGGACTTCTGCTAGCAATGATAACTATTTGGGTGTCACGGCTCACTTTATTGATGACAGCTGGAGCCTGCACTCCTTTGTTTTAACTGTGAGTATATCTACCGAGCGCCACTGTGCGCGCAGCGTCCAGCGGTCGCACATGAATGGAACATTGAGAAAAAAACAACAACGCCACTCGGGACAGACAGTGAAATCCCCCCTGCTCACAGAAGCTGAGCTGAAAGTTGGAGGAGCTACCTGAGCCATGCAGGTACGGTTTTATTTCTTTTTCTTTGTAGTTAAGTTTGATATTGGTTAGTTAGTGTGTGTGTGTTTAAAATAAAATATAATTCTTCTTTCTGCTCCCTTTTCATTCAGTGTTTTTCTTTTTGATGAATTTGCTTTTTTACTCTAAATGAATGAATAAATGAATTAAATTAAATAAAAGCTCTGAGTTTTTTTTCAGTCAACCTTTACTTACACAGGTTAGTCTCAATGAGCCTCAAGGACTCATTTACAAGAGAGACCTGATTATTGTTTATTAATTTGTGTTTTCACAGGTATGTCACAGAAACTCTGGGT
>JBBPBX010078293.1:0-16659 GCA_038048925.1 Garcialebias charrua | reverse complement strand
AGAACATAATGTACTATATAATGTTTCCAGAACATTATCTGGCATCTGTACTCATCCCTTTAGTTGGCAGCTCAGAACACCACATACAGAACACCATGGACTTTGTGGATAAGGTGAGGGATGTCATCATGGAGACTGATGAAACAATGGTCTCTTTTGATGTCACATCACTCTTTACGTGCATTCCTGTTGATGAGGCAGTAGAGGTGGTCTGTTTAAGGTTAAAATCAGACACCACTCTGAACAGCAGGACCACACTTTCCACAGAGCAACTGTGTCAACTCTTGAAACTGTGCCTGCAGTCAACCTACTTCACATATGGGGAGCAATATTATAGGCAGAAACATGGGTGTGCTATGGGGTCTCCAGTTTCTCCTATTGTTGCCAACCTGTACATGGAGGAGGTAGAAAAGAAAGCCTTGACGTCCTTTTCAGGGAGACCACCAAGTCATTGGTTCAGGTATGTTGATGACACCTGGGTTAAAATTAAATCTCAGGAAGTCCAACATTTCACTGATCACATCAACTCTGTGGATAAATATATCAAGTTCACACGAGAAGATGTAAAAAATGGCAGGTTGGCTTTCTTGGACTGTGAGGTCTCAGTTTCTGATAGAGGAAATTTGCAAACTGAGGTGTACCGCAAACCCACCCACACAGACCAGTATTTACAGTTCGACTCCCATCACCCTCTGGAGCACAAGTTAGGAGTCATCAGGACTCTGTATCACAGAGCAGACAGCGTCCCCACTAACTCAGGAGCCAGACAGAAGGAGAAATCACACACAAAACAGGCTCTAGAGAAATGTGGATATCCTAACTGGGCCTTCCTGAAAGCAGAGAAGAAACCCAAACAGGACTCCAGCCAGCCATCAGGTGAAAAGAAGGAACCCAGACCCAGACCAGTGGTCATTCCATATGTTGCGGGAGTTTCAGAGACATTGAGACGTTTATTCTCTAAACACAACGTCCCAGTGGCTTTTAAACCCCAAAATACATTACGGCAAAGACTGGTTCATCCCAAAGATCCAGTCCCCCGGCACAAACAGAGTAATATTGTGTATGCTGTTCAGTGTCAGGAGGGCTGTGATCAGTCTTATATCGGGGAAACTAAACAGCCACTGGCCAAAAGGATGGCCCAGCACAGAAGATCAACATCATCAGGTCAGGACTCTGTGGTCTACACTCATCTCCAGGCCAGCGGTCACTCTTTCAGGGATGAAGATGTTCACATCCTTGATAGAGAGGAACGATGGTTTGAGAGAGGAGTAAAGGAGGCCATCTTTGTGAAAAGAAACCGGCCATCGTTAAACCGGGGTGGGGCCTCCGTGTTCAACTGTCCGTCTCTTACAATGCTGTGATTGCTAGTATCACTCAGCCCTCTGTGAATAGCAAACAACCATCAGGGTGCTAACGATCCATCGTTAGGCTGATGGTCCTTCTTGATCATGTGAGCAGCTGGTTCCGGCTGTCATCAGCCAACTGGATGATCCACTGTGAGAGGATACTATTTATAAGACTATGCTGAATACAGCAACTCAGACTGAGGAAGTCTTTTGGACGAAAGACGAAACGTTTCTACATTTTTTTGCTTTGTTTTGTTTTATTTTTTGAATGTCCAGAGGACCAGACTTAGCTTTTTTAGATTATGCTGGATTAGTTGTAAATTGGAGATTCTAGACATTTTAAATATTTTAAACATACTACTTGAGACCAGGTGTTTTGGTCAAAGTTTATTGATAAATTGGTCTCCCATTTTGCAAAAGGTAACGTTATGGAGTCATCGATTCTAGTCAATTTCTTGTATATTTTAGATAATAATTTGGGGGGGTTTAAGATTAATGAACTCTAACACACATATTGGTGTTTCTAACAATGTTTTATTAAGCTTAAATTTCTTTTTTACAATAGACTTAATTTGTTGATATTCTAAGAAGTATTTATTGTCAATGTCATATTGTATTATTAATTCATTAAATGGAATAAAGTCTATACCTTCAAATATGTGTTCCAAACGTTCAATTCATTTAACTCTCCAACCTGGGAAATTTAACATATTATTTTCTTGCAGTATGTCAGGATTGTTCCAGATGGGTGTTTGGTGAGGGGATGAAGGGATGAGTGGAGCTGAAGGAGGTTGTCCGAGGAGAGTGTTGAAGGGCTTGGGATGAGAAGACTCTTGCGTGGGGTTTGGCCTTTGGGAACGTTTCACATGTTTTCCTTCCCGAACCCGAACAATGAACCCCAAAAGTCGCTGGATTAAATAGAACAAGGACATGTGTGAGCTTGGAATAAGTCACTGAGGTTGTTGCGGATGTATGCCAAGTATGCTCGGAGCAAGAACTGATGTTGGGCTGAGATTAGAGTTAATTTGCGAATAAACTGCATGATAACTAGAGAGTGAGATCAGCCTTTGTTAATTATGTCGACAACTGTAATGTTATCAGTGTGGATGATTTTGACTATTCGAGCCCCCAAAGGATTGCAAGGATGATGAACCCCATAAGAAATCGAAGTAAACTGAACTGAGACGCTTGTTAGCTTGAAATGAGTAACGGAGGTCGCGGCAAGTGGATGTCAGGTACGCCTGGGATGACAGGCGACCTAAAACCTGAACAATCTGTCCCAACGCAACCTGACTTGACACGGAAAAGGACTCCCCAACACAGAAGGACTAGCGGAACAAAGACAGGGAGAGATGTCTGACTTGAAACAGGACACAACAGAGATGACTGGTGAACCAGAAACAAGCGGTTAAACAGATGGGCAGCTCGAACCTGATTCTATCCAGAAGAAAAATCCATGTCGGACAAGTAAGTCCGGATGGTAGAAATACGGATTTAGAGGGTGGAGTGAGAATAGGTAACGAACAGACGGAGGGATACGATGTCGAGAGATGAATAACTGAAGATGGCAAACTGTGTGGAAAGCGTGAGAAACTGTTCCGCCATGACAAGAAGCGAACGGGAAGCGGGGAGCTAAGCCGAAAGGACAAGGGATGATGATGATGATGAAGATGATGACTATGAAAATGACGATGATGTCGATGATGACAAAGAAGATGAAGACGATGATGATGATGATGTTTGGCACTGTGTTACAACTATGGCTGTGCAAAAGTACTGTGATGAAAAGCACAATGACGGGCAGCACTTTGTTACAGCTGTGGCTGCGCGAAAGCACTTTGAAGATGATGATGATGATGATGATGGGTAGCACTTCGTCTCAGCTGTGGCTGTGTTAAAACGAAGTGACGATGAAGGTGATGATGAAGTACAACACTTTGTTACAGCTGTGGCTGCGACAAAGCACTGTGATGATGAGGATGATGATGATGGTCAACACTTTGTGACGTTGCGGCTGTGTGAGAGCACTGGGATGATGAGGATGAGGATGATGGTCAGCATTTTGTGATAGCTGTGGCCGCGTGAAAGTGCCTTGAAGATGATGATGATGATGATGATGATGATGATGGTGGTGATGATGATGATGGTCAGCACTGTGTTACAGCTATGGCTGTGTGAAAGCGCTTTGAAGATAATGATGATGATGGTCAGCACTTTGTTACAGCAATGGTTGCGTGAAAGCACTGTGATGATGAGGATGATGATGATGGTCAGCACATCGGTATGGCTGTGTGAAAGCACTATGACGATGAGGATTATGACGATGAGGATTATGATGATGATGACAATTGATGATGTTCAGCACTTTGTGTCAACCGAGGCCGTATTAAAGTGCTTCGAAGATGATGAATGTAGGAGGGATGAGGGGCTGTAGGGAGGAAGGGATGAGGGGATGAAGGAATAAGTATGGGAGAAGGGAGGAGGGGATGAAGGGATGCAGGGATGAGGGAAAGAGGAGACGTAGGGATGGGGGATAAGGGGACGAAGGGAGGAGGGAAGTAAGAACAAGGGGGATGAAGGAAGGTAGCAGCCTAAGTAAGGAGGCCCAGACTTCCCTCTCCCCAGCCACTTGGAGCAGCTCCTCCGGGGGAATCCCAAGGCGTTCCCAGGCCAGCCGAGAAACATAGTCCCTCCAGCGTGTCCTGGGTCTTCCTCTGGGTCTCCTCCCGGTGGGACATGCCCGGAACACCTCACCAGGGAGGCGTCCAGGAGGCATCCTAACCAGATGCCCGAGCCACCTCAACTGGCTCCTCTCGATGTGGAGAAGCAGCGGCTCTACTCCGAGTCCCTCCCGGATGACTGAGCTTCTCACCCTATCTCTAAGGGAGAGTCCAGACACCCTGCGGAGAAAACTCATTTCAGCCGCTTGTATCCGAGATCTCGTTCTTTCGGTCACAACCCAAAGCTCATGACCATAGATGAGGGTGGGAACGTAGATCGATCGGTAAATTGAGAGCTTTGCCTTTCGACTCAGCTCTCTCTTCACCACGACAGACCGGTACAGCGCCCGCTTCACTGCGGATGCTGCACCTATCCGCCTATCGATCTCACGCTCCAGTTTTCCCTCATTCGTGAACAAGACCCCGAGATACTTAAACTCCTCCACTTGGGGCAGGACCTCCTCCCCGACCCGGAGAGGGCATGCTACCCTTTTCCGGCTCAAGACCATGGCCTCGGATTTGGAGGAACTGATCCTCATCCCGGCCGCATCACACTCGGCTGCAAACCGCTCCAGTTTAGTTTATATTTTATTTATTTCATATATTTTTATTTTTATTTGTACGCATCCTTTAAGATTCTCTGTTGTCAATGTCCATCGTTGCCAACACTCTTCGTTAAAATTCAGGTCTCTCTGGTAAATGAGTCCAAGAGGCTTAATGGGATTAAGTGGTATAAGTATGCAAAATGTATCTATGTAATTTTATTTTGTCATATATGTTTTATTTTTATTATTATTTTTATTTTATTTTTTATTAATTTCGTTAGAGTGGATATGGTCTTTAAAGTGTTTAGCAAAACGTTGCTGATTATATGTAATGCCATAATAAATGTACGTGTATACTCCTAGTTGGGCTTGTTTTCGAAGATCAATTGGCTTGTTTTGGGCTGGACGCTTGTTACTGTCGCGAGATCTGGCAACACCGATTAGAAGCGGAGGCGGAAGCTGGAACAGTCGTGGCCGCAGGTAGTTCAGATGACGGTAAAGTTGTTGTCTGTTGAGGTGCCGAGGAGGAAAGGAGCTGAAAGAGGCTTAATTAATTGTCAGAACGGCTGAAAGGGATTCCTATTTATCGGAGAGAGCGCTGAAAGCTGGCAACGGTTCATAATAATAATAATAATAATAATAATGAATTCAATTTATAACGCACTTTTCATTAATGAAAATCTCAAAGTGCTATAGTGCTTGAGAAGCTGGCGTGTTGGAATAACGCTGGAAAAGGAACGCTGAGGAGCGATCGTTCTGAGATCCGGTGAGCGACGCTGAGGACCAGGAAAACGAGCATGTTGACTGACCCCTCGGGTCGACGACAACGAGAATGAGAAATAGATGCGAGTGGCGGATTGACTTCGGAAGGGTAAGAAACTGGAGATGAAATAGTTTGTGACTGAGTCTGAGGAATGAAAATACTTAGCTGAGTCGTGAAATTGGAGACTGGAGCTCGTCTGGTAACAGAAGGAGGGGACTCGCCGACGGCGGATGGAACTTCGAAGAGATCCTCCGAATCAGAGGGGTGGAGGTCGGGAGATGAAGCGTTGTCCATGGTGAGTAGAAGTGCCGTTGACAAAACGTAACGAACTGAGATGAATAGGTGAACGAGGTATAAGTAGGTTGCGTCATAGATATAATAAACACTAGATAAGCTGAGGCGGAGTCTCCGGCGTCGTCAAGCGGCAGCCATCTTGCCACAGACAGCAACATTAGCTGCAGCTGTGGAAACCGTATGGAGGTGAGGGATTTACAAAAACAAAAATACGCTTAACTTGCTGTAATCTTGACGGATTTACAAACGGTTTATTTTTTTAAAAACATTATTAACGTGGCTATGATTTCTTTGGTAATCAGACAGCAGTTTCGTCTTTTTTAAAAGACGAAAAAACAAAAAACAAAAAACAAAAAACAAAAAACAAAAATCACCTGAGTCAAAAAAAGGTGGTCAAAAGTCACCAGAGTCGGCGGAAAACAACTCAGCAGAAATGGAAGACTTTAAAAAATCACTAAACAGTATAAATGAAAAACTATCAAAATTATCAGAAAAAATTGATTCACAGGCCAATCTGGTTGATGAAATAAGACAACTGAAAGATCTGATAACCAGCAAAGACAATAAAATAGCTGAACTGGAAGAAAAAATAGAAGACATGGAAAAATACACAAAAAAGAACAACGTGGTGATCACAGGACTTGATGTTAGTAAGTGTCGGACATTTAAACATGCTCTCACTAACACTGGCCCAACTGAGGATGCACCACAGGAAGAACTAGAGACTCTGGAGGAGACTGTAGTTAATTTTTTATGGGACAATTACTTTGACATAAAATATGAGGACATTTCGTTCTGTTACACCCTGCCCAGTAAAACACCAAATACCAAACCGTCGGTAGTTGTCGAATTCGTTAGCAGGAAGTTTAGAAACTATGTAATTAGTCAATCACACCTACTGAAGGGAACAAAAACGTACATAAATGAACATCTAACAAAAAAAAACGGAAGAATTGCAAAGGAAGCAAGGTGGCTAAGAAGCCAACACAAAATAGCATCAACGTGGACAAGAAATGGAAACATCTTTATCAAAACACATGTAGGGGCTAACCCTAAAATGATAAAAGAACTGAAGGATCTAGAGGAGCACAGAGGAGGACAAAGTACAAATCAATGAAACAACTGAAATGAACAAATACATCAAATACATTAAAACATGACAACATACGAAGACTCAGAACCTAAAATATATAATGTTAATGATGTTATTGATGCTAACTTTTTTCCAGTAATAAAAGATAGCGAATACTACAATGAAGAGCAATTTAATGACATCAATATAACAAATGGAGTTCTCTCTATTATTCACATTAACAGCAGAAGTATAAATGCAAATATATCCAACATAACAGATTACTTAAAACAGTTAAATAGAACTTTTACGATAATAGCACTGTCAGAGACATGGCTCAATGACGATAACACAAGTAATATTCACATTGAAGGGTATGAATTATTTCACATGAACAGAAATAATAAGAGAGGCGGTGGTGTCGCTTTATATGTTAAAAATGAATTAAAATGTAAACTAAATAATGAAATGTCAATAATAGTTGATAATCTTATGGAAATGATAACAATAGAAATAATAAACAAAAATGATAAAAACATAATAATAAGTTGTGTATATAGATCACCAGGATCAAATATAGAAATATTCACTGATAAAATCCTGGAGCTATTGGAGAAGAGTTTTAATAAAAAAGTTTTTCTGTGTGGAGACTTTAACATTGATATGGGAAACAAAACAGATTCAAATAACATCAGTACATTTATAAATTCAATGTACAGTTTAAATATGTATCCATTGATATCCAAGCCAACAAGAATTACAACTCATAGTGCCACAATAATTGATAATATTTTCACAAATATAACAGACGGAGAGGTGATAGGTGGTATCTTAACGACCGACTTAAGTGATCATTTACCAGTTTTCACAATCTATAAAAATGATCAAAGTATCACAAAAGAAGTTAACGCAAAGAAAAAGATCATAAACACATCAAAAAAAGTTATGGAAAAATTAAAAGAGGATCTAGATAAACAAGACTGGAATAAAGTGTATGTTGATGATGTGAACAGATCATATGATGAGTTTATGAATATCTTGGAAACTCTGTATGAAAAAAATTGTGTACAAACAAATTACACAAAGAGAAAAATTGTTGACCAACCATGGATGACAAAAGGGTTGAGAAATGCTTGTAAAAAAAAGAATTATTTGTATTCGTGTTTCTTGAAATTGCGAAGTCAAAACGCTGAAGAAAAATATAAAAAGTATAAAAATAAATTAGTAGGGATTATAAGGAAACATAAGAAAGAATATTATAGTAAATTATTAGATAAAAGTAATGGTGATATGAAAGCAACATGGCGAGTAATGAATAGTGTTATGAAGAATCATAAAGCAAAAACTAGTATTTCAAAATATTTTGTAAAAGAAAAAGATGAGGTTTATGATGAAAATGAAATTGTCAATGGATTTAATCAGTATTTTGTGAATGTTGGATCAAGCCTTGCAGCTAAAATACCAAAAGTAAATAATAATGTGAGCCACACAATTACAGGCTGTACAAGCAGTATTTTTCTAAATGGAACTAACGAAGAGGAAATAATGAAAGTAGTAAAAAATCTTACAGACAAGAGATCAAAGGACTGGGTGGACATGGATATGATGTTTGTAAAGGATATAATGAGCCATGTTATTGAGCCGTTTACATATATATGTAACTTATCATTTTCAACAGGAATATTTCCAGATAATATGAAAGTAGCTAAGGTAGTTCCTCTTTTTAAAAATGGTGATAAATGTGTGTTCAACAATTATAGACCTATATCCTTGTTACCACAGTTTTCTAAAATTCTTGAAAAACTTTTTGTGAACAGACTAGATCAATTTATAGACAAACAAAATATTCTAAGCAATAGTCAATATGGGTTCAGAGCTAAAAACTCTACATCAATGGCTCTCATGGAATTAATGGAACAAATAACTACTGCTGTCGATCAAAAACAATACTGTGTCAGTATTTTTGTTGATTTAAAAAAAGCATTCGATACTATTGATCACACCATTCTCCTTGAAAAACTGAACAAATATGGTATTAGAGGACCAGCATTACAGTGGGTATCTAGCTATTTGAAAGATAGGAAACAATTTGTACAAATAAATGATGTAAGATCTGACCTCTGTAATATCACATGTGGAGTTCCCCAGGGCTCTGTGCTTGGACCAAAGCTATTTATTTTATATGTGAATGACTTGGTAAATGTGTCAGGACTCCTTAAATGTATACTTTTTGCTGATGATACCACATTTTTCTGTTTAGGTGAAGATATAGAACAAATGTTGGAATTGATAAAGACAGAATTTACCAAAATACAAACTTGGTTTAAAATCAATAAATTATCATTAAATCTAGAAAAAACTAATTACATGATATTCAGTAATAAAAAGAAAACTGTTGATGTTCCACTCAAAATTGAGGGTGTTGAGATTTGTAGAGTGAGTGAGGTGAAGTTTTTGGGTGTTATTATTGATGACAAACTGACATGGAAACAACACATAAATTCTGTAAGAATAAAAATAGCTAAATCGATTGCAGTACTATACAAGGTCAGAGACCTATTGAATGATAAAGCTCTGTATTTGTTGTATAACACAATCATTGTTCCACACTTAATCTATTGTATTGATGTTTGGGGGAAAGCGTGTAAAACAATCACAAAGCCTATTTTTGTATTACAGAAAAGAGCTGTAAGAATTATCACTAGAAAACATTACTGTCATCCATCCAGTACATTATTTTATCAACTGAAATTATTGAAGTTCCATGATTTGGTTGATTATAATATTTTATCAATTATGTATAGGGCTCAGAACAACAAATTACCTTTAAATATCCAAATGCACTTTGTTAAAAGACAAAGTTGTTATAATCTTAAGGGGACAGAGATGTTTGTAAAACCACAATTCAGAACTAGCTTGAAGGGACGTTCTACCTCAATCCAGGGAATTAGATTATGGAATGGCTTGGAGAATGTAGTTAAAAATGCCAAGTCACTGTTTACATTTAAAAAAATGATCAAAAGGAATTTGTTGAAAAAATATATATGAATTAGCATAATGTGTATTGTATTATTTATTAGTAATGTATTAGTATTAGAAAATTAGAAAGAGTTAGTCATTTTGTACTACTGGTGGAAGATTATTAATGTGCTTTGTATCAATTTTTAATTATGTATTAGTATTAGAAAATTAGAAAGAATTAGTCATTTTGTACTACTGGTGAAATATTATTAATGTGTTTTGTATCGATTATTAGTTACGTATTAGTATTAGAAAATTAGAAAGAGTTAGTCATTTTGTACTACTGGTGAAATATTATTATTGTTTAATCTGATTGTTTGAAAAAAGGGGCAGATATAATAAGATTTATTCTTCTTTCTGCTTCCTTTCATTTTTTTACATTGTGTACGTATCATTAATGGGATTGTCTTGTATTGTGTTTCTTTTGTAAAAAAATGAACAAATTTAATAAACATAAACATAAACATAAACAAAAGGTTTTATTCGTGTTTTGGGTGTCACACTCATCGAGAATCTAGAATTTTAATTCTGTTTTTATTACACCAATAACTATTTTATAACAAACTAATCTTTTGTCTAAATGACTATCTTGATCATGACTGTATTTATTAGCAGACTATTAACAAGAGCCTTTGATTAAGGGCTAGCTAGTATTCCAAATATTTCCCTAGCATTCTTAGATCACTAGGAGCTCTTTGTTTTTAACTGAACTAAAGCTGCACATGATTTCCAAGCGGTTTGGTATGTTCAACACTAATTACTGCTTTGTGTTTTACAGAAATACTCTTTGACAAGATGCCTGACTTTTGTGCAGCCTATGGATGCTCCAATAGACGTAATAATTTGCGTTTACAGAGTGGCAACATGAGACAGAAGCTCACCAAGGCAGTCCTTTTTAAAGGGCATTAGCTCCAAAAACACAAAGATTTTAACACTGGACTCTGTGTCATCAAACGGGTTATTCACTAAACTCTCGGTCATGTGCTCATTCTGTTTGCACTACTCATATTTGCACTAATGTTTGTATTACATCACTGCCTATAGTCATAATACTGTTTACATTCTCTGTTTACATACTACTGTTTACATTCAATGTTTACATTTATTAATACTATTTACATTTATTACTACTGCTTACATTTATTACTACTGTTTACATTTACACTACTTTTATATCTACACCACTGCTGATACACATACAGTATTCTTTGACTAGCCTTATTTAAGGATGCCCAATGTGCCTTACCACATATGCCACTCTATAACAACATGAACTACTACCTCATGCATATACTGTGTACATTAACTCATATGCTGCTTTGCCACTTTGCAAATGTCAATGCTAGAACCTTTAGTTTATTTTATAGTTATACTGTACTTTTTATACTTTTTTACTTTTTATACTAGTATGCAAAAACTCAGGACAGTATTATGTTCATTAAATGTTTAGTGTTTTAGTTTTAGAGTTGGTGTAAATTTTCATACTCATTTACCACTATGCAAAAACTCAGGACAGTGTTACAGTTTTACTATTTTATGCTTATGTTTATTATTATATGTTTCAGTGTTTTAATGTTTAAATAGTTACTGTTGCACCGAGGGACTGAGAGTCTTGTCACACTATCAGATGTTTATTTCTGTTTGTTTGTTTGTTTATTTATATTTCCCGATTATTAAATCTTTTCATGTATCTAAAAAAAATAAACTACACATATTGACCAAGGTTTGTGTAATAATGTATTTAATATTACATAATATTTGCATGTGTAGGGAAAAAATTGGCATAAATTATTTTCATACCACTAATAATAATGCTATTTATGATGAAATAGTATTAAATATTTATTAGCATTGTAACATATGTCAGTTAATTTCGCTGGAAATAAACATGTATTTAGAAATAGATGTAAATATAATCTTATTGTGTATATTGCTAGTGCAATACAGGTAGTCCCCGATTTACGAGAGAGTTCCGTCACAACGAGGCGCTCGTAAAGCGAAAATTCGTAACTTGGAACGGCCGCACGCGGCTCTCGTTAAACCGGAACCTCGCTCGCAAATCGGAACAAAACACGTGGCTCTCGTAAAGCCGGAACATCGCTCGCAAGTTGCCACAAAACACGTGGCTCTCGTAAAACCGGAACATCGCTCGCAAATTGGAACAAACCACGCGGCTCTCGTAAAACCGGAACATCGCTCGCAAAATTGGAACAAACCCACGTGGCTCTCGTTAAACCGGAACCTCGCTCGTAAAACGGAAAAAGGGCGCTAACGAGACGCCAAGCACCCGTTTATCAACATGACACTGAAGAAGCGTACATACTGATCCTTAAACATGCACAACACTTTATTTACAACCAGTTAGCTAGCACATTACACCACACATTCATCTATAAACACATACCTGTACAGTTTTTACTGTACAAACGTGCTTTTCTGCCCAGCACTACTGTACTGTACATACAGTACTGTACAGTACAGTACTGTACTGTACTGTACAGTACAGTACTGTACTGTATAGTACTGTACTGTACAGTACTTTCATTGAATACTGTAACCAAGTCACACCCATATGACATCATGTGACACCATGTGTCACATCCATCAGAAACCAGTGAAATGCATCTGGAACAACTCACACCCACCATGAACAAGCCAAATCCATCAGAATCAAGTCACACCCATCATGAACACATGACATCCATCAGCATCATGTTGCAAACAAACATCAGAAACAAGTGACATCCTCCAGAAAGATGTACTGTAGCAAGCATCATGTTTCAAAAAACAACAGTGCCATACTGTAGTGTCCACTCCATGAACTTTAGAAAGGTAGAACCAGCCAGCACAGAAACAGCATAAAAAAAGAAAGTTCCCTTACTTTGATTGAAGTGAAGGTAGTCTCTTTGGTTGTCAAAAGTTGCTGTTCAAACCTGGATCAGATGGGACTGCTTATGCAGCAGTGCAACCATCAATGTGAACATGTGAGTTCAGAGAAGCCGACGTAAGATGTGAGTTCAGTTCAAGTGTTTGGTCCTGATGTGATGGAGGATGCTGGAGGATGCAGGATGATGCAGGAACAAGCAGCATCATTCAGAGGGATGTGAGTTCAGTTCAAGTGTTTGGTCCTGATGCGAGGATGCAGAAGGTATGCAGGCGTCCAGGTGTCTGACATGGGTCAGTGATGCCACTGGAGGCAGGAGAGCTGGTCTGTCTGTGAACACAAACAACACACATGTTGAAGTGAACATTACACACAGAGAGATGACACCCCCCACACACACACACAAGTTGTGAAAAGGCCTCACGTTCATGTGGAGGAGAGGAGGCAGCGCACGGGTGTTCAGACTGTGGTCAGACAGGCGTCCAGGTGTCTGACATGGGTCAGTGATGCCACTGGAGGCAGGAGAGCTGGTCTGTCTGTGAACACAAACAACACACATGTTGAAGTGAACATTACACACAGAGAGATGACACCCCCCACACACACACACAAGTTGTGAAAAGGCCTCACGTTCATGTGGAGGAGAGGAGGCAGCGCACGGGTGTTCAGACTGTGGTCAGACAGGCGTCCAGGTGTCTGACATGGGTCAGTGATGCCACTGGAGGCAGGAGAGCTGGTCTGTCTGTGAACACAAACAACACACATGTTGAAGTGAACATTACACACAGAGAGATGACACCCCCCACACACACACACAAGTTGTGAAAAGGCCTCACGTTCATGTGGAGGAGAGGAGGCAGCGCACGGGTGTTCAGACTGTGGTCAGACAGGCGTCCAGGTGTCTGACATGGGTCAGTGATGCCACTGGAGGCAGGAGAGCTGGTCTGTCTGTGAACACAAACAACACACATGTTGAAGTGAACATTACACACAGAGAGATGACACCCCCCACACACACACACAAGTTGTGAAAAGGCCTCACGTTCATGTGGAGGAGAGGAGGCAGCGCACGGGTGTTCAGACTGTGGTCAGACAGGCGTCCAGGTGTCTGACATGGGTCAGTGATGCCACTGGAGGCAGGAGAGCTGGTCTGTCTGTGAACACAAACAACACACATGTTGAAGTGAACATTACACACAGAGAGATGACACCCCCCACACACACACACAAGTTGTGAAAAGGCCTCACGTTCATGTGGAGGAGAGGAGGCAGCGCACGGGTGTTCAGACTGTGGTCAGACAGGCGTCCAGGTGTCTGACATGGGTCAGTGATGCCACTGGAGGCAGGAGAGCTGGTCTGTCTGTGAACACAAACAACACACATGTTGAAGTGAACATTACACACAGAGAGATGACACCCCCCACACACACACACACATGCACAAGTTGTGAAA
Organism: Garcialebias charrua; assembly: GCA_038048925.1. Classification (NCBI taxonomy): domain Eukaryota; kingdom Metazoa; phylum Chordata; class Actinopteri; order Cyprinodontiformes; family Rivulidae; genus Garcialebias; species Garcialebias charrua. The sequence goes on along the minus strand of JBBPBX010078293.1, from coordinate 2,561 downwards.
AGGCCTCACGTTCATGTGGAGGAGAGGAGGCAGCGCACGGGTGTTCAGACTGTGGTCAGACAGGCGTCCAGGTGGAGGAGACATGGAGGAGGCATGGAGGAGGCATGGAGGAGGCATGGAGCATCCCCTCAGTCAGTGTGATTTCATTGCACCCAGGAGGGTTAATCCCTCAGTCAGTGTGATGCCAGTACACCCAGGAGAGGAGGGAACGCAGCAGGTGTCACTGTTGGAAAACAGAAATTTGTAAGTTAACATTATGTACTGTACTGTACAGCAAGGTGTTGTGCTTACAGATAAATTAAACACATCCAAAAACAACTTGTCCTTACTGTGATGTTTGTGTGCTGATGTTTGGACCAGGGGGCGGCCTTTCCACAATGCTTTGGAGGGATGCTGTGGACATGACAAGACACAGGTGGATGATGAAATGTAGCATGAAACTAAACAGAAAAGCAAAATTAAATTCACATTTCATTATGTAGTACTGTACGGTACTGTACAGTACTGTACCTGGATGATGAAGCTGTGCAGGTTAGTGGGAGATGAGCAGGAGGTCAGTGAAGGTAGGTGTTGCAGAGGCTGGCTGGAGAGGAGGAGACGTCTGTGGACATGAACACAGACAGGTGGGTTAACAGATTAAGTAACATAAAAACAAAACACAAAATCAAAAAGTAAAAGCAAGTTTTCATTACCTTTGTGGAGGGGTGCAGAGGCTGGCTGGCTGAATGACTGGAGTGGAGAGGAGGAGGAGGAGCAGGAGCAGCAGACGTCTGTGGACATGAACAGAGACAGGTGGGTTAACAGATGAAGTAACATAAAATAAAACAGAAAATCAAAATATAAATGCAACATTTCTTTACCTTTGGGGACAGGTGCAGGGGAAGGACGGAGGGATGTTTACTGGGGAGAGGGTGAGCTGGATCTGGAGCTGGATCTGGAGCTGGAGCTGGAGCTGGAGCTGGAGATGGAGATGTCCAATGACGGCTGGCTTGCAGCAGCAGAGGTGGATGGCTGTGCAGCAGCAGAGGTGGATGGCATTTCCTCTGCTGCTTCTGCTGCTCCAGCAGATCCTAGAGTCGCTGCAGTGGCCGTGGCTGCAGTGGCCGTGGCTGCAGTGGCCGTGGCTGCAGTGGCCGTGGCTGCAGTGGCCGTGGCTGCAGTGGCCGTGGCTGCAGTGGCCGTGGCTGCAGTGGCCGTGGCTGCAGTGGCCGTGGCTGCAGTGGCCGTGGCTGCAGTGCCCCTTGTTACAAACTGCAGCATGCTGCTCTGCGCGGCCTCCTGTTTTTTTTCCTCTAGGATCTGCCGGTAACAAGCCAGACCGTCACGGACAGCTCGGGAGGCCCTGGCGAACCTCTCCCCATCCTCGTCCAGTGCCTCCAACTGGTCCAAGACGTGCTGCTGCTCCTTAAAGATCTTGGCCAAGACCTGCCTCGTGAAGACCTTGGCCGGAGCGGTTGGCCTTTCTTCTTGCTGCCCCTCCTCCTCTACCGACGGCCTATCCAGCTGCTGCAGGTCCGCAGTCGTAAGCTCCTCGCCTTCTTCAGCCAGCAACTCCCGAACATCTTCAGTGTCAATCTCCAATTCCAGCCTCCTACTCATCTCCACCACACTCTCAATCACACTGCTGATTGAGTCCACGGGCTCAAGTGAGGGATCAAAAAACTGTGGACAGAGCTTTTTCCACACACCGTTAAGTGTGCTCTCCCTCACCTGAAGCCAGGACTCATCAATGTGACTGAGAGCATGGCGCAGGTTGTACTTCTTCCAGAAGTCCTTTAACGTGAACTCTGGAGAGTCGTCTGTTTCCAACAAAGCACTGCGGATGACCCTCTGAAGGTAGTAGGCCTTGAAGGTCGATATCACCCCCTGGTCCATTGGCTGGATGAGACTGGTGGTATTGGGTGGCAGGTACACCACCCTCACATTTTGGTTGAGGTCAGTCAGATTTGCGGGGTGACCCGGTGCATTGTCCAACAACAACAGGATGTTAAAGCGAATGCGCTGTCGTTTGCAGTAGCGCTGTACGTCGTTGACGAAATGTTTGGTAAACCATTTTGAGAACACCTCTTGGGTAACCCAGGCCTTACGGTTGAATGCCCAATACACCGGCAGTTCATTCTTATTCATACGTTGTAAGGCCCTGGGGTTCTCATAATGGTTTACCAACAGCGGCTTTAACTTGCAGTCACCAGCAGCATTCGCTCCGAAAAGCAACGTGATCCTGTCTTTCCCCACTTTGTGGCCCGCTGCTGTTCTTTCATCCCTGCTGATGTAGGTGCGGTCGGGCAACCTCTTCCAAAATAGACCAGTCTCATCAACATTGAACACCTGCTGCGGTGTGTATCCCCCCTCCCTTATAATGGCTGCCAGTTTTTCTGGGAATGCGGCTGCTGCCGCCGCATCACCACCTGCTGCCTCTCCTGGTGAAAAAAAACACACACAGGACAAGATTAACCACATGTTACACGTGTTAAACATTAAAGCACAGCTGAAATGTTTCACTTACCTTGGATTTTTATGCTGTGCAAATTAGCCCTTTGTCGGAACCGATTAAACCACCC